>QFEM01001154.1:0-12501 GCA_003316205.1 Boletus bicolor
TCGCATTCGGTAATGCCTTCGCCAATGTCGGCGAGTTTGAAGGTGTGGAGGACTTTGCGAGCAGCGAGGAGGGTATGGGCAGTGTGGAAGTGGGTGCGGAGGAGAGGACCACGGACGAGGGTGCGTTGGATTCGAATTGGTACCTTGAACATCGTGATCGTTGACAACACAAGATCCGATAGCTGGGAGACTGGATTATATAAGGCTCAGCGCTACAAGCGAGCGCGTATCAGTCCTCAACTACTTTATCCCCCCGTGATGACGACTGTGGGGGTACCTGGGTATCCCCTGGTCGACCCCATATAACGATGAGAACCTCTGACGTGACCACGCTGCTTCGACGTTTCTTTTCCTGACCCCGCTGGGACGTTCGTTTCAGTCTTTTCTCTTCCTCTGGCACTATCCGTATGGAACCACAATCAGAAAGGCACTGGTAGGTGCTTTTTTTCCACCATACACTGGGTGGTGGTAGCGGGCCCATTCTTCAGAACACTCCCCAGAGGAGTCGTCTCAATCCAACACAACTTCATAATTACGATCTGGACTCGAGACGACTTATTACCGTACGCAGTGAGCTCTCTTCGCGAGTCACGATGCATGTACTGACAGCACAGACATTTCACTTTTTCCCCTTCCCCTTCCCCTTCGCTTTCTCCTGTTCCTTCTTCTTCCTGCGCTCTTCAGCCTCTGCGTAGTTCAAAGTGTAAGCTTCAACGCCTAGCCAAGACGATACCCATTTACCTATGCGAGCAACGCACGACGGGCATATATCTCCTTGCCTGGCGACGAATTTGGGGCATCCCCCGGTCCTGCACGGGGAAAGCCCCTGGCATTTGTGACATTGGTCCCCAGTTGCGATCGTGACCTTTTTACATTTCGGACAGTGGTGGCGAGGCATGGTGTTATTGCTTCTAGCTGATGACATTAGTTGAGATGAGCCAACACTAGAAGGACGGTGTCGACTTGCCGATCGTTCAAGGGTTGTTACTGGTATCTGCCTCTACATCCTGGAAGCATGGTCAGTATTTATGCTCGTCGCTGCTGCGCCCTCATTGGTCACCGGTCACCTGTCACCTGCAACCGTCGGCCATGTTCGTTGTGCCCATGGGTACACACCAGCAAAGATGCGAGTCGCGCGCATCAGATGTAGGATCAGGTAACGAGCGAGCGAGTAATGCTAGTGGACAACAGACAAAGGCGTTTCTTTGAAATGCCGCTTCTAGAGGCAAATAGGTCAATTGTCACAGCGGTAGTACTTTTGGCCTGATGATGATGGAATCCCGATGGGTTTTCTGGACGCGGTGCAAGGTACTACGTATCCGCAGTACCACAAACTGCGTCCTGGTTGGTATAGCCCGTCACTCAGCTCTCATCCCTCTGTTGCTTGTAGCTACACCCATAAGGCGATCGGACTATTGCTGTCTCTGTCAACCGGAGCAGACCAATCGATTCCACATAGTCCAAGGGCTCTGCATCGTTGATGGTACGCTTCCGTGATCCGAGTCCGCGAGCCTGTTCCGATGTGCACAATATTCAGTTGTCTACAGTTGACACTCCTAGAACCCATAGTATTTTCGGTTTCCCGGCTTGGTTTGTGGGGATTTCGTACCCTATTACGTAATTAGGTAATGCGACTGATATGCTAAATTAGGCAATTATGTTATCTAATTATATAGTTCTCTTCGCCGCATATCTCAGAATGGCAACAACTACCATCAACGAGCTCCTCAACCCACCGAGGTGATGGATGCAGAGGCGGCGCAGGAAGCAAACGTGGCGGATAGCGATGATGTCAGCGACTGCCGCGGCGTGCATAACGATGTTGCCAGTGACCGGGAACCAGCTCCATCATTGTCATGCCAAGAAGTATTCCAAGGCGGTAATGCTGTTGAAGAAACATGTCGGCGAGCTGCCGAAGGATGCTTGGTTCGTTTGGGAGGAGGACTCATCGGTATGAAGTGGATGAAGGACAATAAAATATCTTCTTATTTCGCCCGTAAATGAATTCTCATTATTATTTTATCTTACTCACTTATTCATAATTCCGCACCCGCTCAGATGGCGACCACACGGCGCAGTGTCCTGCATCGCCGAGTTTTCAAAATGAACCAGCTTACGGAACTATCCCGTATGTCGAATTGACCAGCTATTTTACTCACTCGACTAGGGACTCGACATTGTATTCTGGTGCGCGGTCGTTGATGAGTCGCTGGAATTATTCATGCCTTGGACTAACCATTATCGGCATGTTGTTTATCATGCTTGCGTTTCGCGGTACAGCTACTAGGCCAGATCTATTACGGTCGACTTGGGGATGGCGGTTAGTTGCCTTCACACCCGGACTCTCGTGCATTCGGGCTTCAGGTAACGGTGACGACCGGATTGCTTTCTACAATGCCTTCACAGCAGCATTGGTCCTCCTTGCTCGTATCGACCAAGACGCTAAGCAACTGGTTGCAAAACCCCCTCCCAGGATGCAAGGGAGCCGTGTTTTATCTCCCATTTCAAGCCCATGTCGTCCTCGCTCCGAATCCTGCATCGAGTTCGAGATTCTTGAGTTTTTTTTTTCCCCTTCAGAGCTGATAGCCGGCTCCTTTACATGGGCCAAGACGACCGAGGACGGCGAGGGAAAGGATATCGTTGTCAGGTTTACACAGTATTACTCATGCGAGCTGCACATGTTTCGTGCGGAGCGTGGACGTGCACCGAAGCTGCTGGGCTTTCAGAGGCTCTCCCTGGAGGCTTTTTCGGCATGGCCATGAAATTTGTTAAACCCGTTCTCCAGATCAAAACCAGCGAATGGAGGAAGCAGTTGCAGGAGCTCGTCAAGTCTTTCCACGCTGAGGATCTCGTTCATGGGGCCCTGCGGAGCCCGAACATCATCTCTGATGGAAGCAAGGTAATGATAATCGACTTTGACCGGGCAGGGAATGAGGGAGAGGTCTATTACCCACATGGTCAGCTTAACCCTCAGTCGATGGACGACCGAAAGAGCAGCGCTGATCTGAAGACCACCAAAGACGATGATCTTCGGGTCCTACGCAAGACATTGCGGAGCGTGCAGTTATATTGTGATCACTGCCCCCGTAATTCATTGTAGACATTCTTTGTACTCTGACACCAGGATTGGCTTGTAGTGTGGATATCGTACCATCAGCCTTTTCGCCTGTCAATCGCAGACCATTCCTCCACCTTTGCTCACACTTCAATGGATGTGCAGGTTGTTGCCAAGGGCACCGACTCCCGAGGCAATGTATGTGTCTCCAACGCATTCATGGCACCCGCAAAGTTGAATCTAGTTCAGTTGAACGAGTGGATCAGATCTACATGAGCATCACATGGTATAATTTTGTTGCTACGTATTCCAATCTCTCTACTTTCGGGGGCGATCTCTAAGGTTATCAATCATTAATTAAGCAACTCAAGAACTTAACAGTCCGGCTCTCCTTCTATGGCTTTGGTCAGCCACGCCACTACCTTTCCGTCCGCGGGGAAGTGATCCTTGTGCTTCTTTGCCACCTCGATGAATTCCTTCCTGCTCAACTCGGCCAAGTCGACCGCGTCGCCCAGCACCTCTCTCGCCTCATCGGCAACATCGGCCTCCGTCGCAAGCTCCTCCACAACATCCTTCAAAATACCTCTCTCCAGAGCCTCCGTATAGTCATTCCAGCTCTCCCTGTCCGGATCCGGCCCAAAAACATGACCCACGAGCTCCCAGAATAAAGAGTTGTACATGTACTCGTCGCGAATGCATTGTTCGAACAGGTAGAGCCCCTGGCAGTTGGCAAATGCGCGGGATAAAGCAGGCGCTGTGTCCGGGAATTTCTCCCGTTCTGCCTTTGCGAGCAAACGGTTGAACGAGGCTTGATCGCGGACATTCCGTGGACGAAGAGGCTCGTCTTCAGGCCAGTCGGGGTGATCGACAATGAAAAAGGGGTACTGTGCGAATGAGGAGGTAGACACCGTGGCCGTGTCATCCCAGTCAATGATAGCCGTGATGCGTGGATGAGTGTCAACGTCTACGACGAAAATATTTTGGGAGTGAAAGTCGCCATGCATCAGCGGGAATCCCTGGGTGTCAAGGGAATTGTCGTAAAAGCATGAAACGAGCGAACGCATGAACCAGTAGCGGGTGTAATCAATCTCGTTGGCAATGTTGCCAAACCGACCGTGCTGTAATTTGTGGAGACGTGCGTTGGCGATGGCCAAGTATTGATCTGTACCGCTCCTGTAAGTCGCTTCTGGAATGTCACCCTCCTCTGTGGGAGCCTCGATGCACCAACCACCATCCCGAGTCTTGAACAAACTGCCTATCTTGTCGAAACGAAGCGTGGACAGCTCAAGCAAGATATCGACCACTTGTCCCAGAACTATATCGCGCTGGGTGTCTGGCATGTCGTCCCAGAATTTGGACAGTGATGTGCCCTCCATCTTGGACAGGACGACATAAGGGGACCGGACATCACCAAGCTCTGGATCGAGGCATGAATGAATGATGCGTGGGACTGGGATGCTGGTGTGGGTGGCGACATATTCCATCGACGCGAGCATGGTGGCCGTCTTCCTGACGTTCCGATCCATTATCTTTGGCGACATTGGACCAGAGAGCTCTGGATGGGGGTAAAGGGGGAGGCGCACGACGACCTGATCGTCGTCGAGATGAAGGAAACGAATGACATTGTAACCTCCAGACTTTTGTTGACCCCATCGAGCGGTGGTCGCGCCGACCTTGTCACGTACGGTACGGAGGATGGAGTCCCAGTTGACAGCTTGTATAGTTGCGTCGAGGGCGGGATCTTGTAGAGAGCTGGTGGAGCTGTCGGAACGCGTAGGCGAAGTCATGGTCTACTAGGGATGAATTCGAGGTTTGGACTTTGGGCGATGGTTATGGACAGTGTTCAACGTTCAACGTTCAACTTTGAAAGACAACGCTGCCTGAGCGCTGAGCGACGGGCTATAGCGGACAGAACACAGCTGTAGTACTGCGGATACAGAGAGTTGCCTTGCACCGCGTCTAGAAAACCCATCGGGGTATCCATCATGATCAAGCCGAACTTAGTACCAACGCTGTGACAATTGACCTATCTGACTCTAGAAGCGGCAATTCAAAGAAACACCTTTTTCTGTTGTCCACTAGCATTACTCGCTCGCTCGCTACACCTCCCACCACTAATACAGGTGACCTGATCCTACATCTGATGCGCACGACTCGCATCTTTGCTGGTGTGTACCCATGGGCACAACGAACATGACCGACGGTTGCAGGTGACAGGTGACCACTGAGGGCGCAGCAGCGACGAGCATAAATACTGACCATGCTTCCAGGATGTAGAGGCAGATAGTAACAACCTGACCCTTGAACGATCGGCAAGTCGACTCCGTCCTTCTAGTGTTGGCTCATCTCGACTAATGTCATCAGCTAGAAGCAATAACACCATGCCTCGCCACCACTGTCCGAAATGTAAAAAGGTCACGATCGCAACTGGGGACCAATGTCACAAATGCCAGGGGCTTTCCCCGTGCAGGACCGGGGGATGCCCCAAATTCGTCGCCAGGCAAGGAGATATGTGCCCTTCGTGTGTTGCTCGCATAGGTAAATGGGTATCGTCTTGGCTAGGCATTGAAGCTTACACTTTGAACTACGCAGAGGCTGAAGAGCGCAGGAAGAAGAAGGAGCAGGAGAAGGCGAAGGAGCAGGAGAAAGCGAAGGGGAAGGGGAAGGGGAAAAAGTGAAATGTTTGTGCTATCAGTGCATGCATTGTGACGAGCGAAGAGAGCTCACCGAGTAATAAGTCGTCTTGAGTCCAGATCGTAATTATGAAGTTGTGTTAAATTGAGACGACTCCTCTGGGGAGTGTTCTGAAGAATGTGCCAGCTACTACCACCTAGGTATGGCGGGGAAAACCTGCCAGTCCCTTTTTGATTGTGGTTCAAACGTTCAATACGGGTGTTGATGTCATTGATTTCCTCCTAAACAGATGCAGACACGATGCTGCGTCATAATTACCTGGCCGTAAGATACAATCCGCACGTGGAACCGCATCATATATTTTGGAGTGTAAGAGTCGGACCAGCCTGCGGTAGCAGAGAGTTCTGAGAGGCCTTGGGTCGGAGCACAGGGTAAGAGTCACACAGACCCACCCTACTCACAGGATCATGCCGATGTGTACCCTGCACCCACATCAACCATAGTCGTTGGCCTGGCCACTCCAGAGGAAGGGAAAAGACTGAAACGAACGTCCCAGGGGTCAGAGAGAGAAACGTCAAAGCAGCGTGGTTGTCAGAGGTTCTTGTTGTTATATGGGGTCGACCAGGACTCCGGGAGGGTACCCAGGTACCCCCACAGTCGTCCTCACGAGGGGATCGTGACCATAAAGTTTCCATTCGCTAAGCGTTTGATTAGGAGATAATGGCAACATACGAAGTAGACCGATTTCGCAGCAGTTGTTACTGTAAGTGAAACTCGCAGCACCTGGTGTCAGAGTGAACGAACAGAATTTAAAAAAAAGAAATACATACCAGCACGGAAAACCTCCCACAGATCATGGATATATCCAATCATAACACTTGGCTGGAAGGTATAATATTCCGGTGAAACATCTTCAGTACATATGATTGGTTCGCTCGGTGTAGCAGAATGCAGAATAGCCGAACCGGATACTTGTTTTGTATTTTACGAGTCTTGCTGTCGACAACTGTTTCGATAGCCAAGGTTTCTTGTTTGGAGAATAGGTCGGAATAAAACAACTCGGAAGACATGAAAAGCCAAGTCCTCAATCGGAGTGCACTGGAGAGTAAACCGATGCTCTAGGAACGTTACTGGGGTTTAGTTTCGGCGACTTATATCGGCGTGTAAGTTTATCTCCGTCGTGCAACTGACGAGGGCAAAATCATGCAGAGACAGGAACAAAAATCTTTGGATGAATACGTGTATATGAAGGAAGTAAAGACCACACCTATGTGTACGCTTCAGTCGATGCCGCCATAGTCACCCTATGCCTCGTTGTCGATCCACGATGCGATCCTCGTTAATGTTTCCCCTACCTCGGGCTCATGCCATGTAAACACCAGATGATCATGCAGCGAATCCTTGGCCTCGTAATAAGCCACCTGTCCCTTGCCTTCTCCCTCCCCCATATCCCTTGCCATCTTCCACCACAACGTCCGAATCGAATCCAACGACGGCTCCGCTCCCCCCGCACACACCAACGTCCTCGGGAACCCATGGAACCGCGCGTTGACCCATGCGTGCAGCGATGCTGGACTTATCCACGCATTCTTTTCTGCGAACCCGAATCCGAATGGGCCCAGAAACGCCATCTTGCCATAGCTTACCGCGCGTGTCCGATCTGGCCCTGCAGTACCTAGGTAATCCACCGAGAACGGGCTTGCGAGGGAACTCAACGGCCCTTCGTGTGATGTACCCAAGTCCACCCAAGGCGAGAGAAGGAGTAAACCACTTGGCATCCGTGGCAGTCTCACATTAGGATGATGATCCGCACAGTCTCTCAAATACCGCATCATCGCCAACGCGAGATTTCCACCTGCAGAATCCCCTTGCACGATCACATCCTCCGGCCGAAACCCAACCTGCTCTACGAGATAAACGTACCCCGCCAACGCATCCAGTAATGCTGCCGGGAACGCATTGGCCTCATCGTACGGTGCCGCACTCGACAATCGGTACTCGATTGCAAACGTCCGCGTGATACGGGGGGAGTGGGTCAAGATTCCCCGCGCGATATTAGCGGTTGGGTCTGTGGGGTGGGCAGAGAGATGGACGTAACTACCCCCGTGGAGACGGTAAAGGACTTTGTCGCCGGGTTGGGGTGGGGCACCAGCAGGGAGGTTTGTGTCGCGATCGATCCAGTAGCCGGGGATGCGAATGCAGGTGACATTAGCGGCGCGGGCGAGGCCGAGGATGGTGCCGGTGATGAGATGGGGGACAGGGTTGACCCAGACAGCTTTAACGCCTGGACCGGACGCGATGGCATGGTGGGTCGGGAAACGGACGAAGGGGCCAGTTCTATCGCGTCGCGCGAACGTCAATACGAATCTCGCTTGGTTGTGCGAAAAGCACAAGACGGATGGTGGACGCACATTTGAGTCACTTGATAGAGATGTCGGAATAGATTTACGAGAACAGTACGGGTGATCGACCAGCTCGGGCGGGGACGCCATGACTGTGGGTAAGCAGAAAGATACCAGTATGGAACTCTAAAAAGGGTGGTAGAGACGGCCTGGTAGGTCAAGTAGAGGCCAAACCAGGGCTGCTTGCGTAGTTCATAAACCATCTTTGTGAACCCAGTGAAAAGGCTGTGTGGCTGTGACATTTCGGATTCGCATGCTGTACGTCTCTTCATCATCCGGGATGTACCTAACCAATCACCATTCAAAGATCCCCCGTTGGCAAACGGCATGTCTTTCTACAGAGTTCTTCGCATGTCTAGCGCCGAGAACCATATCAAAACGTGTTTCATTTCATCCCAAGATTTATAGGCCGGGAGGAAGAATGACGCTCGAGATACCGCCCAGCGATGCCCCTCCTCGGTAGACCTCTCGTGGACGTCCAGTTCGCTCTCAATGCCCTCGAATTCGTCGGTCTGATAGGTGGTATAGAAGTCATATCTGTCATGGCGATGATTCCTCTTTATCGAGGCAGGCGCTGGCTAGGTTGGTACAACACCCCAGGCAGTCTCGATATCGCCCGACATCTGGGCGATTTCGCAAGTTCATTCCGGACACGCCCTTACAAAACATTATCTCCCACCGCATTGCTCGGCCTCGATTGTCAAATGGGGCCAACATTCCTGGCTGCGTTTTCTGGGACGGAGACGCAGACAGGTCACTTGGGATATCTCACAGTGGAGCGATCCAAGGAGATGGGAGAGAAGGTACCCGAGGAAGTTATCCGTGGGAGGGAGACTGCACCCACGTCTGTTATCCTTCTTGACTTCCAAACGATCGACTTGGACCGCCCCTTTCCGTTGCTGCACATCAGCCATACTTTACTCGCGCTCATCCCTATTACCACCAGCGTCGTGACCTGCCTCTTGTGCGGCTTTGTCTCTGACTGGTACATGTTTTCAGTGATTCTAGCAGAGATCTTCACTAGCGGTTTCACCAGCATGGTGATTAGATCCGGAAGGTTGACTCTCCAGTCTCGTACGCGGTCACCTCCTGAAGCTCCGCCCGGAAATGGCATTTTCCGTTCTGGAGATACAGTGATTGTTGTTCGAGGGGACGCGCTCACAGTCTCGGCGATCACTGAGGGGAGGTTCAAATTGGGAGGTAGCGGGTACTGGCAGGCTACCATCCGCGTATGCTCGCTGTTTTACCTCGCTGAATGTGTGGCCCAGCTTGTCCTCGTTCCCCAAGGAACGTTGTTTGGCCAAATCATGTTTATCGTCTCCCTCTGCGTATCCTGGGGATATAGTTATCGCCTCACCTCTTTCAAGAAGGAGAGACTTCAAGCCGAATTACTATTTTCGAAATTGGGGGTGCCCAAAATACGAAAGCTCCGCGTCGGAACCAGGACGACGACATCCGTGTTCGTCTGTCTTTTGCTCTTCCATGGCGTGCGCCACTTGTCCTGCGCTGCCGAGTACGACCGAGTTCTCACGGCCCTCCTCCCAGCTTCGACCTCAGTCTGGAGATGTTGGAGAGAGAAGGTGGTCAGTCAGCTACAAGAAGGGGACGATGATCGTTGTCACACTTGGAAGTGGCACAGGATCAAGAACTCTCCACTGCGGACAGACGACTTTTGCACGTTCTCCTTGAGGATGCACGGGCAGCCTTTCTAGGATATCTTGATATTTACAGGTCGTTACCTATGAACTCTAGCACTACACTCAAGGAATATTAGAGGCGGTAACATACCTATGTGCTATAGTACATCGTTGACAACCTCCGTTCGTTCGAGAACCGGGCTTCCTTCATCTTGTGCGCCTCTCATGTTTTATCGAATCGAAATAAAATGTTGGAGATCTGGCAGAAGATGGGAAGGGCCTGACCAACGAACCATACCTACGTCTGTGTAGTTATGTGGAAGCGATGGCGCGAAAGCCACTCGACTCATGCTCAACACCATCATTCGAGAGTCCTTCGAGAACAAGCTTGAGCCGGAGGAAAGTGCCTGTGATGTCATTGCAGTCATGCAGTCGATAACTATGCTCAAAAGAACCTGAAAGAGGAGGACACGTCAAGTGGCAGGTATCATAGCTGGTTCGAAGGTTCTTACATCAACACCCCCTCGGATGTCGGTTTGCACAGGGGAGATGAGATTCTGAGAACGTGGAAAGGCGCCGCATACCGTTCCGGTTCTATTATCAAACGCTGCTTCATGCCACATGAGGACGACTTCCGCAGCCGAAGGTTCGTGGAGCAGGCCTATCAAGGGGTGAGTCGACGCCTCAAAGGTTCTGCTTGCATGCCATGGATACTGGTCGCGCACCTTTGACAAACATGGCGGTTAACGGTCAACGCGGACAAGATGGATAATATCTTCTCGCGGCATTGCCAATGGTGGATATCATGGTTTTCTGTGACAGTCCTGGCTCGTCGCGGTGGAGCGCTTGCCAACTTGAAGCTCTCGTCCGAGACCAAGTTATTTTGGTAATAATACGGCCCTCGATGTCGGTTTCACGGCATTCCGTACCGTGCAGTCTGTTTGCTCGGTCATCCACATGCACGTTTCTTCCATGCCAACGCGTGACGACAGGGAAGCCCTGTGGCCTTCGAGGGGGAGAGTGTGTGTGGAAGCTAATTGAGAATCGCGAGTCCCGAGTTTGGCCGCATCGATCTGCCAGCAACTGTCATCGAAAAACCCTGACTCCGATCGTTTCGGATTGAATCGGATTCGAAGAGGCTAGAACCCGCGATCGTGTGTGCCTATGATCGATGAGCATGTCATGTCAGCGCGATGGTAGTGACTTGTCACCAAAGTTAACTTGCTCTGGACAGCATGCGAGAGGTGCGGTATGCCTGCTCTGGGAGGAAAAAGACAAAAGAGTATCGTTGGGGGCCTCTGGGACCCGAGAGGGTTGTTACGAGACGAAGCCCAGTTTGATCATCATGATACAGAGGATGGCACGATGAACCGAGAGCTTAGGAAAGGGGAAGGGGGAAAGGGGGAAAGGGCCCAGAGTCGATACTGTATCGATACCGGCATCTGAAGCAGGTCCCGACAACCGCTCCTCGACATTCAGCGATAACATATATGGGACGAAAAAGTCCAAGCATGTCCGAGTTGTTCCATGCCAAGGACTTGACCAATCCTTGGTGACTCCCAGCCATCCCCTGGGTCGTACGCTACATGATCGCTGGTGCCGGAACTTTGATCTTCGAGTGAAACAAACCCCAACCGGCATGGAACGTTGTGCGTCGAGTGCCCGAAACCGAAAACCTTGAAACGACCACAGCGTCGCGCACTGTGTACTGATGGAGACCGAGACAATTGAACCCCTGATGACTTGCGCTTGCATTCGGGTATGTGGTGACCCAACCCCGCAACCACATGCCATCTAACCACACACATCTCCGGTTGTGTCCGTCGCAATGAATCATCATGCATTGGGCACGAGTGCGTGCTGTGCGTGCGTGCCAGGTAACCCCGTTCTCCGTCTCATAACAACTTCACGTTTGCCCACTTGCGAGTTCATTCGAGGGAACGACGATTTATACCTGACCCGGGCGACTCAATGGCACTTTTCCCGTGGAGTAAATGTCCAAGATTCGAACACCAGGACGTGACAATGAGGTCGGACGCATGTCGTCGCGTCTGAATCGTGGTGAGCTGCCAAGTGTTTGTTTGCAGTCGGATGACTGCTTGCCTCGTACGTACGGGTGGTGCCCTAATCTCGAACGAAATGTACCCGACTATGCAAGTAACCCGTGTATGGGGTTGCCTATTTGGTCCTTGCTCGCTCGCACAATATCTCAGCGTCTTCCCATACTACCGTATCCCATACCACCGTATTGAATCAACTCCGGTCAACCTGCATGGACTCGAAAGGTACTCGTCTCTTTCTGTTGGCGCAGAGAGCGGTGAAATGACGTGCCTACCAGTTGAACAGTTGCATTCACGGGCTCGATCCCTTGTCAGCGAGTTTAAGCAAAGAGGCGGGACCAATTACATTGATGAGGCGATCGTCCTCGACCGCGAAGCATTGGAACTTTGTCCACCTGGCCACCCCGAGCGATCTGTCTCCTTGACTCGGCTTTCAATCCATCTCAGTGATCGTTACAGTCAGCTCGGGGTGATGATGGACATCCAGGAGGCTATCGTCCTTGAGCGGGAAGCGCTAGAACTCCGCCCACCGGGCCACCCAGGTCGCTCAGTGTGTTTGAACAACCTCGCAGTTGATCTCTCTACTCGGTACACCCAGCTTGGAGCAATGGAGGATCTCAACGAGGCCATTGTCCTCGACCGAGATGCACTGGTGCTTCGCCCACAGGGACACCCGGATCGGTCAATGTCGTTGAACAGCCTCGCAGTTGATC
>QFEM01001158.1:1345-15019 GCA_003316205.1 Boletus bicolor
AAAAAAAAAAAAAAAACATTGATGAAAAGCTTCGACAACACAGGGCTCATGGCCCTCATATGTCGCCACGACATTCCCCTGTTCTTTTGCCAACATCGACACTCCTGGAGAGCAACAGAAATATGCAGTCACCCTTATTAGTCATCTCTTCTCACTTCTCCTGCCCTGTGCCACTGTTGTGATCTTGTATGACATAGGATGCGTCATGGACAGGACTCTCTCTCTGGTGAGTGCCTTATGAAATGCAGGCGTTAATCTCATTCAGCCTCAATAGTACAACATTTTACCTCACAATGTTGTGTCTTGTCTTTGTTTTGCTACCACAGCCATGCATGCCTATAGTCATGAATGGGCATGTCAATTGGTCTTCAACCCATGGTTAACTGATGGCTTGGGACTATCGGATGGCAAAGGGACCGAGCGCCTTTGGTCTTGCATGATCAAATTCATTGGGATCAAATGATCCTCCTCTGTAAGATCTGGTATGATGGTCTTGAATTGATTACTAACATAGTTCCATAGCAACAACGCCGCATTTGGCTCATTAATCGCCATGCTGCCACAATTGGCAACGAGATGTGAACAGACCTTGGTGACTGGATTAATCACCACCTTCGCTGTGGTGTGTGGGACCAAGGAAAAGTAGCCTCCAATGACATCACACAATGTGGCATCCCAGTTAGAGATCTCTGTGAGCAATGGGCTTCTCAAATGGAAGCCCAACTTTCGGTTCGAGCTCGTAAGTGCTCAATCTATCAAATTACGATCTAATGATCATCTTTTATTAGATGCTCCTACATGCCTCAAGAAGGAGCTTGACACTGTCTTGGTGCTCCAAGCTGACATCGATAACACTGATCAAGCGATCCAAGCTGCAAAGACTGCGATGGAAAAGCAAGAGCTTTCTGACAATACAATGGGGGCAATGGAGAGTTTGGAGCATACTTACGAGTGATTGATGTCGAAGGTAGATGTACTTTATGCGTCACTCAATGTAGGCGACAAGTTCCCAGAGCTTCAAGATATCAACCTCAACTTTGTCCAGACCCTGCTTCTTGCTCGTGACTTGAAGATCAATGTTATAATATGAACATTTTCAAACATTTTCAACTTCAACTCTTTTCCTTTTTCAGTCACGTGATCTGTGCATGTGACCATGGGAACCAGCACATGACTAGGTCTAGAACCTATGACATCATACCTCATGGTATCCATGACCTTTTAATTTCCGCTCTTCTCACACAGCCCCTTTAATCTCTGCTTCTTCCTTTCCTGTACCTTACTTCTTTCATCAGTCTATTTATGGTAGTTCCTCTCATGCACAGCATGGTCTGTGCGTACACCTGTACATATATAAGCTAGTACTCTGTGACTGGATTCCCCAGTCTAATCCACTTGTTTGTTGCTTTACTGATTATTGTCTTGGGGACTTGTTCCTCATTATAGGCCTGCATCGAATGGAGATGACTATCTCCCTTCTCTATATCTCCTGTACCTCATCTCATTTGTTTGCCAGGACTTGTGTAGCCTGCGAGCGGTCAAGCCTTGTGGATATTTCTATTGTTCACAATAGTTCATAACAATCAACATATGTAAACATGCAATAGGAAGCTTTTTTGAGTGGGATAAACTGGACTGGGCTGTTGGAGGGGCACAGAAAACACTCGGTATGTTGAGTTGAGTCATGTAGTCTATTCTCACTTTTCCTAGGTACAAAGCTCCATCAACAGACATGCAAGGCTATCGCTAAGTGCCAACCTGCCCTGATGAGCGCCATCTGCAAATTCAATACTTACTGTCGACAGCTTGAAGAACTCTATGACCCTTCATGGTCAATCCTGCTGCCTGCCCCTCTGCCTACGAAACTGAACGACCTTCGCAACGATCAATCATTGATGGAGGATGTTTGGATCGCTCCGTCCATTAGCCACATTCCACAATGGATGGAAGACAAAGATGTCCATATGGGTATTTGGGCAATGCTCAAACATGATCGGTGCTTAGAAGAACAGCATTGACTTGGCATGGAAGCTGACAATCTTTGTTGCTGGTTCGGTAATGAATTAGTGACAGTTGAGCTTGCTCTTAGGATTCCAGGAAGTATGTAACTTACTAAATACATTTTGTGTAACTGACTTCCTTTTCAGATGAGGCTTTCTACCTTAGCCTGCAGCACCACCATGAGCAACTATTGATGCTCCCTCCACATTGGTCAGGTTCATTGGCATCAAGGGCCCGATTCAATACGCACATCAAGGACACCACCCAAATGGCGATTAAGCTGTCGGGCAGGATGTCCGAAATATTGCTGCATTGGGTCAATCTGACTACCTTCGAAGCCCCACCTGACAAAGAACAACCAAAGGACTACACTACCAAAGAAGGACCTGTGACGGTCAATCCAGACCAGGTGGTTTGAGTTGATTACCTCACAGCAGGGCAATCTGATCTCCATGATGACAACAACAATAACAGCAACAACAACAATGATCACGAGGATGGGGTGAACATTCTGTCTGTTCGAATCGTCTGGGACTTGCCAGTGATACATTCACATCTTATGGAAATACTGTAAGGTGAAAGCTGATTTGGATTAGGACTTAAGGGTTGACATGACACCGATCCCGCCCTCGACCCAAATAGACACAGAGATGGCAAGAGTGCACACCTCAGGAGATGGGTTACGCCACATTACATTCAAATCTCCAGACCTTGCCATGCTCATGTCTCCCATGTCATGTGTCAATAATGTCTGTATTAATGGCTGTATTCCTGTTCTCTTTACAGTCCTCGGAGTTCTGGAGAAGCACCCATATGTGGTCTTTTCAACTTTTGATCTTCCACGTGCGAGTTTTGATGATGAGAATCTTTGGAGACTCACTTAGCACACGAAGTTCTGGACCAAAGACATTTGGATTATTCCCATCCACCGACCATCCTCCACTCACTGGGTTTTGTGCATAGTCCACATCACTTATCGTGAGCTGTGCCTCTTCGACAGCCTCGCTGAACAAACACCTTGGCATGCAGACATTGATGTATGTTCCGCTTTGTATGTTCTTCCTTCATTGTTAACCACCTACCACAGAACATCATGAAACTCATCTTGTGACTGTTGAGCATTGCGAAGAGGATCCATCCCAATACTCAGCTTGACTTTGAAAACGGATCATGGACTGTGTGTTCCATTCTTGTCAGTCCCATCCCTCACAATTACCCTTTTGCCTTGCTTATTCTAGAAGAGTGAGACCTTGCAGACAAATGGACATGATTGTGGGATCTGGGTATTGGCAAGTGTGGCTACAATATTGTGGGGATTCGATGTGACTGGGTTGAGAGAGTCTGATATCCCTCTTTTCCGACAATACCTACATTCATGCGTGCTAGCCTGTGCTGTCATCTAACATCAACTAAGTAGTTGTCATATGGATTTTTGTCCATTGCCACTTTGAGATATGAGCGCACCATCTCACCACCACAGAAGAGACTTGGCTATATCTGCATATCTACACAGACTGCATAATCTGACAAGATTCTTGAGTTGAACTCACAGTATGAAACAAATTGAACCAATCGAACTTCTTCTCACTTGATTCATTTCATTTTGGCGCCATAGGCACAGAATTGATGAATTCGTGATGGCACTCGGGCAATTTCTATTTATGCCCTATCCACTTCCTTGTGTGACCAATGTAAGATGAGGCACAGTCTCGGTCATTGTGTCCCAAAACTGCTTGCGAAGGCCATGGATTTCATGTTTCAATCGTCAAATAACAACAGAGTCTGTGCTGCATGCACCATATGGTGCATCGGCGAGGATGCAAATTGGGTGGTTGCATAAATGGTGTATCACGATCTTGAGATGTCTGATCAGTGTGGTTACAGTCTAAGAGTCAACGACCCTGCATATGATAATTCACAAGTGTTGAGGAGCGACATGTACAATCGCCCTGGCACAGTGTAGTTGGGTTAACTGACATGTCACTAGTCAGAGATTGGATTGACAGCTCCAATCAAGCAAAGCCACCCTCAACCAAACTGTCTACAAGACTGATCCACTATTTTGGACTGCACACATGTTTTGCCTGTTGAGGTATCGAACCTCTGGTGAGTGTTTTCTCATTTTCAGTACAAGATTTATTCGTGCCGGACAGATCGTACCTGAGTGACTGCACTCTATCCATCTGTATTCAATTGCGCAGATCCAGTCGATGCCACAGGATGTCTTGCACATACGCCCTACTTCCAGATTGGATCTTTGGCTACAACATAGCTATATAAGTGACGAGGTGGCATTGAAATGTGACTACCATCACCCCTCCCTCAAGGCTTGAGCTCCACCCCATTGAGCCTTGCTCAACCTACTATCACAATGGTACTCACACATTCCATGACAAAGAAGCGTAAGAGGTCTCATTTGCTTCTATGTATGTATGTTGTTTGACTCGTTTGCAGAGGCCACAGACAAACTGGAAGCCTTGATTGTTAGGAGGCTATGCAGTGGGAGACGCTGCGTCGATCTTTCCGTTCATTTGCTGCAGACTCAGAAGATCTCTCCCAAGGGAATTCTCTCCCCTCCTACTCTCACTGTTTCCTCTGTAGCATCCAACGCATCCGATGCGACACAGGCCCCTTCTGCCAGTGAGTCGATGCCCAACATCAATTCAGATGGTCTACACCATTTGTTTGTTCCTGGTGACCTTAGCAAAGATGGACACTATCAACATAGGTACAAAGGCTTTATCTTTGACCTCCTACCCTTAGGTACCTCGGAGCAAATGTGTGCTGTGGTTTGAGGACGTCGTGTTGGAATCTTTCCTATGTCATACATCTTTTTCTTTCCCTCAGCCCTTGCTCAGCCCCATAACTTGTGTTTCGATTATCACCTGAAAGAACCACAAAAAGAGAAGCATCACTAAATGTGATATGCGACTCAAAGAAATGGAATTCCAAAACTAAGGTACTACATGGAATGAATCAACTACTTATACTACTGGCTTGCTTTAGGGCAAGCCTGGGAAACGGAATGTTCTGGAATGATCTTGATTAGATTAGATAAGGCGAGGATAAGATAAGATAAGGGATAGGGGTAAGGGATAAAGTGAAAATTGTCGCGTTGTCATTTCATAACCCCCTTCTTAGGGGTCGAACTCCTGGTCGACCAAAATACTGTTGACGATTGGTGTGGAACCTGGTGAGGGGATTTCGAAAAGGGAATCAGGGAGGCAGTTGAGTGAAGCAGTGAGGGATCTGAAGCCCAGGTCAGAGAAGAGTGGGGTGCCCTTGGTGCAGGGGGAACAGTCGCACGGTTCAGCTGGAGTGCATGAAGCAGCAGCTACAATGGCACGAACAGCTTCTGGGTGTTTCCGATGAAAGCTTTCGACTTCCTTGGTGGCGTGGGTCAAGTTGGATTTGGGTTCCCAGGTACGTTCTTCTCGGGAATACCCTTTCCAGTGCACCAAGTACTTGGTTTTGTCCCACTTCTGTCAGGAATCTATGACCTGTTCTACCTCGTGCTCTTCCTCCTGTTGGATGATAACTGGAGGCAGGGGTTTCGATTTGGCTTGGGATGGATAAGACCCGGTGGCGTAGGGGGTGAGGAGTGATTCATTGAACACTGGGTGGATTCCTTTCCAAGTCTTCGGTAGCTCCAGCTCGTATGTGGCTACCCTGACTTTCGCCTTGACCTTGAAGGGGCCGTATCGCTTATCGTCGAACTTCTGCGTGGGTCGGTCGGTCTTGATGTTCTTTGCCTCGAGGAGGACTTGCTGACCCATGGAGTATTCTACGATCTCGTGAGCTCCTTTATCATGAGACGATTTCATTGACCCCACTGCCCTCTCTAGGGCTTTCTTCACTATCTCGAAGCTGGACTTCATCCACTCTACGAACTCTGTCACCGACTTGTTTCGGACTTTGGTCTTTCGCGCAGGTATCACCGGTTGCTGTCTGAAATTGAGTATGAACAGGGAGGTTCTGGTGGCGCTGGAGGTTTGCGAGTTGTGAGCGAACTCGGCAATGGGGAGCCAGTCAGCCCAGTTGGTTTGGCGGTGGTTTACATAGATTTGGAGGTATTTTTCGACCTCCCAATTGATCCGTTCCATCTGGCCGTCTGTCTGTGGGTGGTAGGTGGTAGATGGATTGGCTTCGATTTGTAACAGGGTGTATAGATCCCGCATAAATGACGAGACAAATTGGGTGCCCCGATCTGATATCACCTTCCTGGGCGCTCCATGCAGTTTGAACACGTGGTCCCTAAACAGCATGGCGACTCCTTGGGAGGTGACCGTGTCGATGGTGGGGATGAGATGAATCATCTTGGAAAACTGGTCTACGACCATGAGGATGGCATTCTTGCCTTGTGATTGTGGTATGGGTCTGATCAGGTCTACTGAGATAATTTCCCATGGGGCCGAGGGGATCTCGTTTGGATGGAGTGGGGTTTGGGTGGACGTGGTCTTGGGTTTTACCTTTTGACACATGTCGCATCGTTTCACATATTCTTCTACATCCTTGTGCAAGGAGGGCCAGTAGTACTCGCTTATGATGAGGTCACGAGTTCTTCACATGCCAGAATGACCCGAGATTGGGTGGTCATGATTGGCCCAGATGATTTCCTCGTGGAGTTTGGCGTCATTCGGGATGTAGATGAGGTCCTTTCATCTTACGAGATTGTCCTTCTTGGTCCAGGAGGACTCCGGCTTCTTCAATCCCTCCTTCACGAAGCACTCTAGTTTGTATTGGAGCTTCTTGATGCGATTGAGGATGCTTGAAGAGGCTACGGCTTTTACAAAAAGGGAGTCGGGCAAAAGAATCTGCTGGTGATTATCAGTGTTTACCCCCTTCTCATAATCTGGCCTCCTGGACAGAGGATCGGCAGGGTTGGTTTTGCCAGGTCTATAGCTAAAGGATAGCTTATACTCCTGGACGATTTGTTGCCATCTTGCTTGACAGTGGGAGAGATCTTGGGGCTTACAGAAGAACTCGAGATTCTTGTGATCCGTTAGCACCTCAATGGGATGGACGGCTTCAAGGAGATATTGTCACCATTGTTTGAGCATGAAGATGACTGCGAGCATCTCTAAGTCCACGGCATGGTAGTTTCGCTCCACATTGTTGAGCGATCTGGAGATGAAGGCGACTGGGTGCCACACATTGTCTTGGCATTGCGATAACACCACTCCGATTCCGATTCCCGATCCGTCTGTCTTGATGCAGAAGGGATCATCATTGGTGGGCATGGCTAGTGCAGGGGCTGTGGACACCGTCTCCTTAAGTTGTTCAAAGGCCTGCTGGCAAGCTGGCAACCAATCAAAGACCTTCTTCACCGACGTGAGCACGCTTAGGGGACACACGATCTGGGTGAAGTTCTTTACGAACTGTCAGTAGAAGTTCAGGAACCCTAAGAATCCTCTCAGGGTCTTCTTTGATGTTGGAACCAGCCAATCTTTGATTGCCACAACCTTCTTTTCGTCCATTTTGACTTCATTTTGAGATACTACTAGTCTGAGGAATTCGGTCTCTTGGACCTCAAAGTCACACTTGTCATGGTGCAGGTACAAGTGGCTGTCTCTCAGGATTTGTAGTACCTCACATACTACCTTTCAATGCTCCTCCAGGGTCTTGGTGAAGATCATGATGTCGTCGATATAGACAACCATGACTCCACAATTGATTAGATCTCTGAAGAGGGAGTTCATCATCATTTGGAAGGTAGCTGGGGAGTTGCACAGCCCGAAGAACATCACGAGGGGTTTGAAAAGGCCTCTGTTCGTTCGGAATGCAGCCTTCCATTTGTCTCCTTCAGCCATCCGCACATTGTTGTAGCCCCATCACACATTGAACTTGGTATAATATTTGGCGGACTTGAGCTTGTCTACCAATTCAGCAATCAGAGGCAGTGGATACCAGTTGTGTCAGGTAACTTCGTTGAGCTTCTGGTAATCTTGTACAGGGCGGAGATGGCCGTCCTTCTTCTTGATGAAGAAGAATGTGGAGGTGAACGGGGATTTCGACAGTTGGATGCGGCTGGACTTAAGATTTTCTTTGAGGAATTTATCTAGCTCCTCTTGCTTGCCTGGGTTCAGGGGGTAAACCTTACAATCTACCGTGTGGTCTCCTGGGAGGAGTTCAATCGCGTGATTCTAGGGGCGTCTCGGGGGCAGTTCGTCAAAGCTCTCTTTCACAAATACATTGGCGTAATTGTGTACATATTGCAGGGTGGCTTCCTTGAAGGTCTTTTTCTTTTTGATGGCGAAGTCTCTTGTGGCTATATCTGTCGCCATGTTCTGGAGGTAACTCTCTGTGTCAAGTTTGAATAGGCGATCTCCATTATGCAGAACAAAGTCATCGTCTTCTTCATCGTCATCATCGCAGCTTTCCAACTGCGGCATGTGGTCCTCTTCGCATTGAAAGGACATTCTGTTACAACTTCTCTTTTCTTTCCTTCACTTGCTACGTTTACTCTCTCTACTTGTACTACCAGCACCAGGACCATGTATCCTCCATGTCCTTGCTCACCCATTGGACTTCTTTCCCTTTCTCCGCCTTCGGCTTCCCCTACCTCTATACTGAAGGTACATTCCCCTTGTCTCACGACTTTGTTGATTTGTCCCATGATAACTGGACATGTGTTTCGCATGCTCCATGCACGTGTCCCTGCTTCCATTCTTCTTTTGATCTGACTTGTTACGATACACAGGATATGCGCTTCTCCCAACTCCATACGCGTTATCCCACAGTTTATTCCGATCCCACGATATCCCGCACCTGGCCCATGCGCGTATCCAGGGGTATATAAACCCTCGGTTTTACCTTACAATTCCTTAGCTTAGACCTCCTTCGAGTTACCACCTTGTACCTCGTTCTGTGCTAAGGCAATCTACGCCTTTCTTCCTCATTGTTCCTCTCTAAGTCTCCAGTCTACTTCCAAGTGACCACTCCTTGTTATTCCTTCATAAAGGAATCCTTGTCGGCCTACGGGTATCTACCCTAGTCAAACCCTTGTTCCTTGTTGGCCTACGAGCTTCCGCTCTAGCCAAACCCTTGTCCGCCTGTAGGAAAACCCCAGGCAACCACTGTGTCGTCGCCTTACCAGTGACTCCTTGTCCTCGTACTTAGGAATCCCCTAGAGTACACCCCTTTGTGTGCCTGTATGAAACCCCCAGGCTCTACTGCGTCATTGCTCCTCAAGCGACTCCTTGCTAGCGAAGGCCCCATTACGATAGCCTCCTGGCCGTCATAACACATTTGTCCGGTTTTCTAATCGATGCTGGGGTTGTGGGCTTTTAGCCAATCATACCCCAAGAAGATGGTGTTGGGACCAAGGTTGGTGATGGCAAGGGTGATTTGCTCCTTGTGGTCCTTGATCTGCATTTCAACGATGACAAACTTCTCAATTTTGCCCAAGGTATTTAACGATCCATTGGCATTATAGACTGACATTGGGTGAGGGAGGGTGTGGGTCACTACCCCCTTCTCAGCTACAAACTTCTCGTGGATTGAAGATCTGGTGCAGCCGGAGTCTATTAGCGCTTTTACTTCTGCACTAGTGCTGTTGGACATCCATAGAGTTGTGGGTACCTTGAGAGAGTTTCTCTCCTTTCTGACCGATGCCTTCTTATACTTGGGGGGTCTTTGCAGATCCCTCAAGATCCAGTGTGCATCGGAGTTGCTCATCCGTTTTAGATCCGTGAGTAGATCGGGAGTGACTTCGGCTTTCCTAGACTTGTGGACGAAGGATCTCAGGTGTCCAAGATTCCTCACGGTATCTGGGTTTTCTACCTGAGCCTTCATTCATCGGATGGTCCAGGGGTCAACCATGTTCATCCAGTAGTGATCAGAACTCTGGCTTCTTCAGTTCTTGGCGGGAGAAGGCGATGTCTCCCTTGGACCGCCTATCAAGGAAGTCCTGGTGCTTCCGAACCCTTTGTCCACTCGTTTGGTCTCATTGAGGGACTTCACCTCTCTTACTGGTGGTGTCGAGATCTTCTCAAGGATCAGTTGTGCTACTCGCTTGCCAGCTTTCGCCACGAATTCCTCTCCTGATAGGTTGAACAGGAGGATTTTGACTTCTCCTCAGTAGTCGCTGTCGATCACACTGGCACCTGTGGTCAGCTTCTTTTTTACAGCCAACCCGCTTCTCAGGGCGATTCAGCCATAATGGCCTGGTGGTATTTTCATAGACAGCATGGTTGAAATCAGGGCATGTCCGTGAGTGGAAACTACTGTGTCCTCTGCGGTGTACAGATCATACCCAGCCGCACCCGGGGATCCTCACACGGGAAGTGGTATTTCCTTCTTGGCTCTGACGATATCTAATGTGGGAGTTGGCAGGTTGACTTGGGTCTTATGGTTCTCAGCCTCATCATTGCATGACAGAATTGTATAATGATTCGAAGACGACAATGACTTAGTTGTTGGCACAGGAGATCAACTGTTATCTACTGTACAGATTGAAAACCCAATTCGGAACCAGAGTCTGACTTCTCTTTGACCTCCTTTGGTGGCTCCTCCTGAGCCTGCTCCGGAGTCTCTACCTGGCTCATCAAAGCATGTAACTGTGAAAACTGTTCGGGAGAAATGGTCTGACCTCCCCATTGGACTGCGTGCGTTGTTCTTGGACCACGAGGACAAGGGGGGTGTTCCGCACAAGGCCATGGATTTCCACACCTTCAGCAAACTCCCACAGCACATGCCTTATCGAGCTCCATAGGAGCTCCACAGCCTGGGAAGATGCCAGGGGCATTCGGATGTGGAATGTTTGCAGCAGCAGGCTGAGGCAGAGGGCCGGCTGGCGGTGCGTATTGGGGGTGGGGTTGAGGGTTCCTCGGAGTCCATTGTGACTGACTAGGGGCTGCCGGGCGGACAGCCTGTGCCTGCTCTGCCCTCTCTCGGAGGATCTCCTCGGTCTTTTGAAGGGCCCGTTCCCAGTCCCAAAGACGCTCACTCTTGACGAGTGCATGGTTGTTGTTCTCGGCATGGTTTACCAAGGTTTGGCGGGCATTGTGACGAATGAGGTTGATGAGGGTCTGCACGTTCTGCTTCTCATCGTACTCGGCCTCCATGGCAAGTTGGTGCATCTTTGTGAAGTAATCCTCCACAGAATCTGTGCCCTGCTTGAGTGCGAAGAGCTTCGTCTGAGCTCGTTGCTTCAGCCCAGCTGGCTGGAAGGCGCGTTTGAGGTCGTCCTCAAAGTAGGAAAACCCCATTGTTTCATTGCTTCGGCGGGAGACCATGAGGTCTGCGTAGTGGCCCGCTGGGTTGTCGCCAGTCATGTGGAAAAGGGTAATAAGGATCTTCTGGCGATCTGTTGGCTCGGCCTCAAAGCTGCACAGGTATACCAAGACTGTCCTCCACCAGGACACGAAATTTTCCTTGTTGCTGTCATATGCTGCTGGCTTAGCGTAGATTGATTTCCCAATTTTAGGGTTGGGTTTTCGGGGGTTCCGCCAGGGGGACTAGGGGACCTGGCAGGGCCACGGTCAAAACCAGACCTGGGAGAACTTGGTGGTCTTGGAGGGGCATAGGGTCTTGCCATAGGGGGTGCTGGTAGTGGGCCCCTTGGCAGAGAGTGACATGGAGAGACAGGGGAGGGCAGCAGTGGATGGCGTTGCGGGTGGAAGTCTGTTGGGGCATCCACTGGTAGGAATACACCTAGGTGGTCCTCCATGAACCGTAGGCGCCATTCAAACCAGGCACTGTCTACATGGGACAGCTGGGGGGCTAAGTATTTGCTCGCCCTTGTTGCTTCTACCACTACCAATGCTCTGGGCACAGGCAGTGGGCACGCAAGGGGAGTGCAGGCATGATGCACAGGTTCCATTGACATGTCCTCTAGTGCAGCTGAGAGGGTGTGCATGGACGAGAGGGCCGATTGGGGCTGAGGCGACTGGACCTCAACCTGGGATGAGGGGCACGATGTGCGTGGGTATGGATGGGGGGTATTACCTGACATATTGACGGGGGCGATGGAGGATGATGCAGGGGCGAAGGTATGGGTGGAAGTGGTTGATGAAGTACACTCTAGTGAGGACGTCATCGTAAAACTGCCACGTGTAATTGTCTTCTCAGCAACGACTGTAGTCATACCAATAGACCTTGCAAGGCCACTTAGAGGGGGCCTGGGAATTGGAAGCTCTCGTTGTCTTGGGCAGACGGTTGGACTCTCCTACGGGTCACATAGATGAGTCCTAACGAGATGAGGAAGGAGGTTGGAAAGAGGATAGCGAGAACAACGGGAAAGACGGCCATGGCAATGATGGGGAGTGGTTCCCTGGAGCGCGCGTAATGCAGCAGCTATGACTGGGGAAACCAGGGAGGAAAAGGATGAAGGCGGTGGCAAATGTGACTAGCTCGTGATTGGGAACATGAGATTGGGAAACACTGAGTCCAAGCATGCAGGTTACTAATCTGTCTTTACCCACACTCAGGACCAAAGGCAAATGGATGGTGTCTCTGGGAGTCTCCAGTGGCAGACGGAGTCAACAGAAGGGGGGAACCGGAAGTGCTTTACTACAGCACAAGGGAATACTGCCCTCGTCAGTTGTGACGTCACAGGTGATCACGAGAACCTGGGTTCACTAGTGTAGAACCAACGTACGGACCATTAGGCACTCAACAGACAACAGGGGCTAGTGCTCTATGCCCGGTAGCAACTTTATCTGTATTTAGATGGAGGACAACCATATAGACAAGCGTGGGGCAAGTGCTCTACTCATTGGCGTCAAGTGCCAATAACTTTTTTCTCTTAAGCCTGAGGTCGCGGCTCTCGTTATGCTCACATGAAGAGTGCAAGGCATGGAAGGTGGGAGGAAGCAGGAATGAGGTAGAGACGGAACCAATGATCTACAGACTCAACCCGTGGGTGCGCACAGCAGATCTCAATGGTATCCTAGAGCCTTTCGACCAAATGCTCTCGCAGCAACGACCTGAAGGCTCGAATTGTGCACACTGCGAGTAAAATCGTTTAATAGAGGAAGAAGAGGAAGGGCGAAGTAAACAGTGACATAGCAAAGTGCGCGTCAACAGGTGGAGATGATAAGAGTAGTGATGAAGGGGCGTTGGGGAGTGAAGAGCTTGGTGACGAAGAAATAGTTTTGGAATTATGAAAGAACCACAAAAAGAGAAGTGTCACTAAATGTGATATGTGACTCAAAGAAATGTGTTACGAACTAAGCCAAGACCAAGGGAAGACTGAAGGGGATTGGGAAGAGAGTAACGCGTGAAGAGAGAAGGAAAGGAGAACTCGCGATGTAAAGAGGCGGCGGCGAAATACAGCGGCGGCCCGAGGGAACCTCTTGCTTAAGTTCATACCGGGATTTGACTACCCGACGGTGGGACTGATGTCCGACGAAGATGAAACAATAGTGATGAGGTGAGTTGACACCAGTGGAGTCTAACCAGGGAGGTAGTAAACCAACTAGGTCCCAAAGACGACTAGAATCGAACTAGCGATCCTAGTGCCAATGGGCCTGTATATATAGGATCACTATAGTACATGGGAATACAAGTACATATGGGGAAATGGGCGTAGGGTATGACGTAGTGTGGGATAACCGAGGAGATAAGGGATACGTCATGGGAATAAACAGATATAAAAGGATAGAGGGGAAACGGAGATTAAAGACAGGAGGCGGAGAAGCGTACCGCGTGTGATGTGTGAGGTATGACGTC
>QFEM01001166.1:0-12056 GCA_003316205.1 Boletus bicolor
ATTGGGAAATAACACATTTAGTGAAAAATGACCAAACATGCAGACAGTTTTTTGAGCCACTGTACATGTCATTAAATATATCGTTCATCATTTGCTGGAAAGTAGGGGGTGAGTTGGTCATCCTGAAATACATAACCGTGGGTTCGTATGCGCCTATGGGCGTAATGAATGCGCCCTTCCATTCGTCTCCTTCTTTGATCCGCACGTTGTTGTAACCCCATTGAAGATCCAGGGCTGTAAACATGTCAGCATTCTTGAGCCGATCAATCAACTGCGGAATTAGAGGAAGAGGATAGGAATTCTTTATAGTACCCTCGTTTAAATATCAATAGTCCATTACCATCTGCTTTTTGCCATCCTTTTTGGGAATAAAGAAGATGGGAGAAGTCTGCGGAGATTTTGAAGGTTTAATGTATCCCTTCTTGAGTTCTTTATCAATGAACGTGCGAACTTCATCCATTTCAATATCTGATAGGGGTATTACACGACCCTTCTTCGGGACAAAGTCCAGCTTGAGATCTATTGCGTGATCCCAAGGCTTTCGAATTGGCATGCGTTCGGACTCTTTCTCCGAAAACACATCCAAGAACTCGTGATAGGTCTCCAGTACCTGTTCTTTTAGCCCTTCTTCTATTGTATGAAGGACAGCCGGTGAGCAACCATGAATTGGGGGTCCAAGTCCCATAATTTTACAGTATTTGGTGCAATGAGGGAAGGAAATAGTTTGAAGGGTCCAATCGATGACCAGGTTGTGGCGGTAAAGCCAATCATACCCGATAATCATGCAATGGGTACCGATATTAGAAATATAAGTGTCTATGGTTTCGTAATGTCTGGCAATCTCCACGATCAAAGTTACCACATGCCTGATTTGTCCAATGGCTCCTTCAAAGCCGTCTGTGTTATGTATTTTTATAGGATTTTCCAAAGTGTAGAAAGGAATGCCATGACAGCGAACATAATCATGATCAATAAAGGTGTGAGAAGCTCCCGAGTCCAAGAGAGCTTTGAACTGGTAGGCTTCCCACTGGCCATTCTGCATACAATGTATGATGGTTTCAAGCAAGAACTCTCTGCTGAATGACAACGTCGTTGTACAATGCATCATGACCTTGAGGGGTTTATAAATAGAAAATAATTTTTGTTGTTTTGTAAGAGAATTAAGCACACTATATTTTTGCTCCAGTGCTGTGCTCAATTGAGATGCTCTTACAGAGGAACAAGAAAGACTACAAAGTACAGATGATAAATTGGAAACGGGAAAATCAGAATCAGAACAAGAAGAAAATTGTCCAGGCATGAGAACTGTTACGACTTCTCTTTTCTTTCTTACATTTGCTTCGTCTTCTCAGTCTACTTGTACTACCAGCGCCTGGACCACGTATCCTTCGTGTCCTCGCTCACCCACTGGACCTCTTTCCCTTTTCCCGCCTTCAGCTTCGTCTCGCTATCACTCTATACCGAAGGTACTTCCCATTTGTCTCCCAACTCCGTTGATTATCCCACGATAGCTGGACACGTGTTTTGCATGCTCCATACACGTGTCCATGCTTCTATTCTTTCTCTAATCCTATTTGATACGATACACTGGATACGCGCTTCTCCCGGTTCCATACACATTATCCCACGGTTTATCCCTAACCCACATTATTCCGCACCTGGCCTGTGCGCATATCTCCGGGTATATAAACCCTTCTTTTACGACTACGATTTCCTAGCTTAGACCTCCTTCGAGCTACCATCTTGTACCTCGTCCTGCGCTAAGGCAATCTACACCTTTCATCGTTCCACTCTAAGTCTCCGGTCTACTTCTAAGTGACCGCTCTCTGTTATTCCTTCTATAAGGAATCCTTGTCGGCCTACGGGTATCTACCCTAGTCGAACCTTTGACCCCCGTCGCCTATGAGCACCCGCTCCAGCGAACCCTTGTCCACCTGTAGGAAACCCCCAGGCAACTACTGCGTCGTCGCCTTACCCACAACTCCTTGTTAGCAAAGGCCCCATTATGATAGCCTCCTGGCCATCGTAACAAGAACACCCTCATTGTTCACGTGCTGTTGCCTTTTAAAGCTTCCGCCACGCGATGCTTGGCTTCTGCTTCAAACTTGTCCCGGTAGAAAGCTTCGGCTTCTTCCGAGATATACAATCTGTGATCGGCATTTGGGGCTGCGGCTGC
Source organism: Boletus bicolor (assembly GCA_003316205.1). NCBI lineage: Eukaryota > Fungi > Basidiomycota > Agaricomycetes > Boletales > Boletaceae > Boletus > Boletus bicolor. The sequence continues at coordinate 2,177 of QFEM01001166.1, forward strand.
CGAGGCCGGTGGAGTAGGAAGCAGTCGTCCTGGATAGTGAGAGGCCACCTGGGCCTGAGAATACATGTCTTGTTGGGGTGTGAAGACGTACTGTCCGGAATCATAATCCCAAACAAATTGTTGCCTCTGTTGAGGCGTACGAGCTGGATGGTGATTAGGGTTCGAGGGGCAATCAGGCTTGATATGGCCCGGTTTACCACAGAGGAAGCAAGTCCTTGTGTTAGGGCAAGAAGGTGTAGCAGCTTGCTGAACACCGATCTCCATTGGGGCCCCTTGGCCTGGTTGGGTACCATACTGCGTAAATTGAGGATGGGAGGGAGGAGGGTTGGAAGGCATGGGATATCGGGATTGTGATCGTGGGACAAAGCGGGAGTTAGCAGGGGGACCTTGCTTGATGGCTATCTGCTCATATGCCCTTCCGATTGCTCGGTAGACATTTACGAGGTCATCGTAATCGAGATCTCCGGTCGGGCGGTTTAATCAAGCCCTTTCATAAACTCTATAGTCGACCACTTTCTTAAGAAGAGTTACCACGTGGTAATCTTCGATATCCGCTTCTCTTTTAAGAACCTCAAACCTTTGCAGGAAGAGATCAATGAAGTGCCCGTTTTGATGTAGGCCTTTCAATTTCTGCAGTGACTCATGGGAGAGGATGTCAATCCGGAAGTAGAGTTTGATCTCATCTTGGAGTACTCCCCACAAAGGCCAAGCCGAATCTCCTCTTTTGCTGGTTACAGTACCATGCTCGTCATGCGTGTTTTCTTCTTCCTGATTGAGATACCTCTCAAGGGTGATTTGGGCAAAGCCCTTAGCCTTCTTCTCAAAATAGGAGAGTACCACAATGGCTTGGAGTTTGTTGGACCTCCACTTCTGTGCATCTACCTACAAACGCAATTTGACCCACTACAATTGCCATGTTCCTCTATCACTGTCCCATTTCTCAGGGTTGGCAATTTTTTTGGTGACATTTGTCTTCTTTCACCTCCTTACTGCGCGGACTGTTTCAACCACACTCTGGGGAGACTACATGGATGAGGTCGGAGATAATAGGGAAGTGATCGGAGATAGTACCACCTTCTTCTTCGGCAATTCCAAGGGTGACCGCAGAGACCCTTGTTATGTATACTGACTACTGTTATGGTACTGACTCAGCCACTGGCAGCACGACGGCTGTGATCCAATGTCGTCCTATGCAAACATGGCTCGACCCACGCACACTATCACCTCAAGGAGGGACTGAGAAGTTTCTACTAACACGACAAAAGCTTGCCACTCAAGGCACACCCTAAAGGCACAGGCATAAAGAAAGGGAAAGTCACGGAAAGCTCTGGCGGGCAGTGCAGAGTCTCTAATTAATTTTGTAGAGACCTTGTGACAGGTATGCGCAAGTCCTGATTATTCCCTTTAGCTCTAGGGTCTGAGGGTTGTGTATGCTAGTCTAATCCAAGTGTAATAACCCTATCGCGAATGACGAGGAAATGTCCACAAGGCTCAAAAAGCTTTCAGGCTACATGTGTCCTGGCGAAGAAAGAGTAGAGAATGGAGGAGAAGTCCGGATCCATTTGATGCAGGTCTACAAGGAAGGAACTGTTACGATTTCTCTTTTCTCTCTTACATTTGCTTCATCTTCTCAGTCTACTTGTACTACCAGCGCCTGGACCACATATCCTTCATGTCCTTACCCATCCACTGGACCTCTTTCCCTTTCCCCGCCTTCGGCTTCGTCTTGCTGTTGCTCTATACCGAAGGTACTTTCCACTTGTCTCACGACTCCATTGAATATCCCACGATAGTCAGACATGTGTTTCGCATGCTCCATGCACGTGTCCATGCTTCTATTCTTTCTCTGATCCTATTTGATACGATACACTGGATACGCGCTTCTCCCGGTTCCATACGTGTTATCCCATGGTTTATCCCGAACCCACGTTATCCCGCACCTGGCCCGTGCGTGTATCTCCGGGTATATAAACCCTTCTTTTACAACTACAATTCCCTAGCTTAGACCTCCTTCGAGCTACCTCGTGTACCCGCACTTGTACCTCACCTCTGCTAGGCAATCCATGCCTTTCCCCTTCGTCAAGGATCTCTCCAAGTCTCCGGTCTGCTTCTAAGTGACCGCTCCTTGTTCTTTCTTCTTAAAGGAACCTTGTCGACCTACGGTCGAACCCTTGTCTGCCTGTAGGAATCCCCCAGGCAACCACTGTGTCGTCGCCTCACCAAGCGACTCCTTGCCCTCATACTTAGGAAAGCCCTAGAGTACGTCCCTTTGTGTGCTCGTTGGAATTCCCCGAGTGCTACTGTGTCATCGCTCTCCAAGCGACATCCTTGTCAGCAAAGGCCCCATTACAATAGTCTCCTGGCCATCATAACAAAAGGTCTAAGCTCTCCCAAAAAGGCTACCGCCGCGTAAGCCTTCCACCATTCCACCTCGTACCGACCCTCGCTGGGGAATCTCCCATTCCCAACCTACCCCAGGAGAGACCTCCGAAGAAGAAGAACCCTCTACCGTTTTTCCAGGAAACTTCGACGATCAAGAACCCGATATTTGAGAAGATTTAGATCAGGAGATCCTTACCAGAGATAGCAAAGCTAACCAGTGCGCCCGATCTCTTGCTCGTCATCTGACCGCCTCACTGACAGTTCCTATTCCCGTATCCACTACTTCTAGCTCGTCTACCCAGAGAGCTCCTCACTCCCCTGTCCTTGCCCCCTCACCTTCTTCTTCACCCATCATGTTGTCCCGCCCCACTGAACTCCGTCTCGGGGCTCCTGAACCCTTTGATGGATCCTACGAGCAGGCACTTCCCTGGCTCGCCACCGTCGTCTTCTACCTCACCGTCAACGACACCGTTTACACCACTGAGGCAAAACACGTTGCCTTCGCCCTGTCTTATATGACTAAGGGAACCGCTGCCACCTGGGCAGCTACTTATCACCAAGGTACCATCGATACCAATGGCAATGTCACCATCGGAACGTGGAGCGCCTTTGCTCATGCATTCAAGACCGCATTCGAACACCACGACACGGTCAACAATGCCATCACTTGGCTCTCTACCAAGCGTGTTCTCGTCAAGAACGGCACTTACTCCCCGCCTCTATCCTCGTACGTTGCCGAGTTCAAAAACAAAGTCGCTACCGCTATGGTCACCGACCAAAACGTCCTTATTGGCTACTTCGCCGCCAGTCTTCCCCCCATCCTCATGAAGAAGATTATGTCTATGGAGAACATGCCCTCGACCATCGACAAATGGTACGAGAAGGCAGTTCATTTCCAGACACAATGGGAGCGTGCTGCTGAGATATCGCGCCGCTATGTCCGACCCTCGACCCAGGGTCACCAATCCTTCACTCTGCGGAACTCTACCCCTGCCAAAGACCCTAACAGCATGGACGTTGACGTCATTCGTGTCCCCAAGTTAACCCCTGAGGAACAAAAGCAATGTGTCAAGAAGAAACTATGTTTCTGCTGCTGTAAACCCAGCCATGCCTCCACTGCCTGCCCCACTTTCACAGGTAATAAACCCACTGTCAAGGTGGTTCAAGAAGCCAAAGAAGATGTCCCACGTTTAGTTGAGATAGATGAAGACGATGAAGATGTTCCCGTAGTTCGGAAAGTGGCCTTTAAAGTGGATTTTTAAAAAGGGGAACTTCTTTGATGCAAGTCTCCCCTTCTTCCCCCATTTGTGCATCTGTACTTGTATGATCTTCAACTAAAGCAATGCAAATTCCTGTTCAAGTCATCGTACCAGATCACACCCTGAAAGCCGTCGATACCCGTGCCCTCGTTGACAGCAGTGCAGACATATCCTGCATCGACTGGGACTTTGTCTGAAAACACTGGCTTCCCACCAAGAAGCTCGATCACCCGTTCCACGCCCGCAACGCTGACGACTCCTATAACAAGAAAGGAAACGTTAGATACTCTTGCGATCTGTTCGTCAATATAGAAGGAATAGCCCGCCATGTCACCCTTATGGTGATGTCGCTAGGACATGACAACATCCTCCTTGGACTCCCCTGGTTGAAAGAAACCAACCCCACAATCGATTGGGCTCAACGAACCCTTTCACTCTCTGAAACCCTTGACCAGTCCAAGGAGCTCTATACCACCCATGCCATGGACTACGACCGCCACTCATCCAAATTCTGGAAACCACCTCCCCGCACCCCACGGCACGTCCATGTTGACTCCGTCACCCACTCCCGTCTATTCAAATACAACGAGTGGAAAGACCCCGATGCGATCTGCGAAAACGATCAGACCGTACATGTCATGTTCCGAACTATCCAATTCAGATCTCGCTTCGCCCCCCTAGGCTCCCGCTATGTCAGGAAACTTACCCAAGCTACTGAACTCACTATGGCTGCCAAGCAGGCCAAACCCAAATCTGTCCTACCCTCGGAATATGCCGAGTTCACCTCCGTCTTCTCTAAAGAAGCCACGGATCATGTACCCCCCTCGAGACCCTATGACCACGAAATCAACCTTAAAGATACCTTCACCCCAAAGATCGGAAAGGTATACCCTCTTGCCCCAGCCGAACGGGAGGCCACTGAAGCCTTCCTAAAAAAAAACCTTGATTGCAGAAAGATCTGTCCCTCGAAATCTCCTCAAGCCTCGCCCTTCTTCTTTGTCAAAAAGAAGGACGGAGGACTCTGACCGTGCCAAGACTACCGTTACATCAACGAACATACTGTTCGTGACGCCTACCCTCTACCCTTGATCTCAGATCTTGTCGACAAGCTCTGAGATGCCAAGATCTTCACTAAATTCGGTGTTTGGTGGGGATACAACAACGTCCGAATCAAAGATGGACATCAATGGAAGGCCGCCTTCATTACCCACAAAGGCCTCTTCGAACCCACGGTCATGTTCTTCGGTCTCTGTAACTCTCCCGCAACTTTCCAGCGTTTCATGAATGACTCTTTTAGAGATATGATTGCTGAAGGTTGGCTCATCATCTATGTATATGGACGACCTCCTCATTGCCTCCCCTGATGAGAAGACCCAAGAAGAACGAACTAAGTGTGTTCTCCAACGCATGACCGAGCTGGACCTGCACTTGAAGCTCGAGAAGTGCAAATTCGCTACTACTGAGGTCGAATACCTTGGGATGATCGTCAAACCCGGTCAACTCACTATGGATCCCGTCAAGCTTGATGGGATCGCCTCATGGCCCACTCCGGCATCTGTTAAAGATGTCCACTCCTTCCTCGGATTCACCAACTTCTACCGGCGTTTCATCCCCGACTACTCCAATATCACTCGTCCCCTCATTGATCTCACCAAGAAAACCACCTCCTGGTCTTGGTCCTCCGCATGCCAGTCAGCATTCTTTGCCTTGAAAGGGCTCTTCCTAAAGAAGCCCATCCTACAGATGCCGAATCTTTCAGCCCCCTTTGCCATCACCACCGACGCCTCCAAGCATGCCTCTGGAGGTATTCTTTTACAGACCAATGCCAACGGAGATTGACACCCCTGTTCCTACATCTCCACCTTGTTCTCCCCAGCAGAACAGAACTACGACATCTATGATCGCAAACTCCTCGCAGTCATCCGCGGGCTTAAGGCCTGGCGACACTACTTGTCCAGTTCTGCCTTCCCCGTTCAGGTCTTCACAGATCACAAAAACCTCACATATTTCCGACAACCCCAAACCCTGAACTGTCAATAGGCCCGTTGGCTTATCGACCTCGCCAACTTCGACCTCAAAATGATCCACGTTCCCGGATCTCTCCTTGCGGACCCTGATGTCCTGTCTCACCGACTGGATCTTCTTCCAAAGTCCGATCTCAACAACGAGGGAGTCATCCTCCTTCCCAAGTCTATCTTTGTCAATGCCATCGACTCCGCCCTTCACAGTCGGATCAAAGATTCCTCCCAATCTGACTCCCTCGTCCTCCAAGCCCTGCAGTTAATAAATGAGGAAATTCCCCCTGCCTTCCGGTCCTGTCTTGCCAATTGGCAGATGGAAGCCGGCGTCCTCACCTACCAAGGACGTGTCTATGTCCCCGCCGACAATGCCCTTCATCGTTCTATTTTACAGCAGTGCCATGATCATGAGACCGCCGGACACCCCAGGTTCCTCAAGACTCGCCAACTTGTCGCTGCCGAGTTCTGGTGGCCTGGTCTCGCCTCCTACGTCCGCCGCTATGTCGAGGGCTGTGCCATGTGCCAGCAATCGAAATCAAATACTCACCCCTCCACCCCGCCCCTCGTTTCCATCCGCTCCTCCGCTTCCCGACCGTTCCAGCAGATCTCCTGTGATCTGATCACTGACCTGCCGGTCACACCCGCCAGCATGGATTCCCTCCTGGTCGTGGTAGACCATGGGCTTACTAAGGGGGTAATTCTCTGCCCCACTAAGAAAACCATCACTGCCGAAGGGGTCGCCAACCTCTTTTTCCACAAAGTCTTCCTCCGCTTTGGACTCTACGATAAAATCATCTCCGATCGCGGCCCCCAGTTCGCTAGCGCCTTCGCCCAAGAGCTTGGGCGACTCCTCGGGTACAACCTTGCCCTTTCCACTGCCTACCACCTGCAGACCAATGGCGAAACGGAACATGTCAACCAAGAAGTTGAAACTTATCTCCGCATCTACTGCAAATCTAACCCTGGGTCATGGGCAGACTCCATTTCCCACACTGAATTTGCCCATAACCACCGACCTCACTCCATCACTGGAAAGTCCCCATTCTTCTTGATGATGTTGTATTATTCTTCATAGACTACGGTCAAACGGACTTTCCCGTATTACTTAATCTCGGGTAGATAAACCTCATTTTGACGCGCCTCTACCTCAGTCACCGACTCCGTCGTGTACTGAGGTAAGATCGGTCCATTCACACTTCATACTTCACACTTACACTCTGTAGTATACTTCTACAGGTGTGCAATATATCAGTCACCGACTCCGTTGTGTACTGAGTATACTTCTACAGATTATAAGCCCCGAGCTCAAATCTTAGATCGCCGCATATATTCGTGTCAATGCACCGCATACATTCTCTGAAATGTCTAGTACTACGACAGAAGAGGTCAAGCTACCAAAGCTTGATGCATCCGGCAAGGAGTGGACTACTTGGAAAGTCCGACTCCAACTTGCTGCGAGTAGCCGAGGACTAGTTGGGTACCTCGACGGCAGTAAGAAGAAGCCCATAGATCCAGCGATTGGACAAACGCTTGGATGGACGGCAACCTCTGCAGACGAGCTCAAGTTAGTTGCAGATTACAAGAAAGATCTGGCAACCTGGGCCGAAAAGGACACGAAAGTGTGACACATGATTGCAAATACCCTTCCTAACTCCATCTTCATTCGTCTCATGAACAAGAGATCCGCCCATGAGTACTATACGACTCTTTGCACCCTCTTCGAGAAGCGGTCCCTTGTTGTCAGCGCTGAGATGCGATGCCAACTGGGAGAACTTAAACTGAAGGAGGGAGGAGACGCATGTGCACATATAGAGAAATTCATAGCGCTCTGTGAAGACCTAGCATCTATCGGACGACCGGTCTCGGATGAAGACCTGTTTAATATTGTATATGCGTCGCTCCCGCGTTCGTATAACCCCGGACTTGCCGCACTGTCCTCCACGATGCGCCTACAAGGCACTGCTATCACATCAAATGATCTGATGGACATTGTGTTGGAAGAGTATGATCAGCTCACACTCCAAGACAGGGGAAAAGGAAAGAAATCCTTGTCGGGAGAGGATGCAGCCTTCGGGGCCGATGTGTCATCCAAAAAGTGGAAAGGAAAGGGGAAGAAGTTCGGCGGCGACTGCTACAACTGCGGTTGGTCCGGCCACAGGAATTCAGATTGCTGGGAAGAAGGTGGAGGGAAGGCTGGTCAGGCTCCAAAAGGTTGGAAATCGCGCGGAAAGAAAACTAAAGACAACAAAAGCAAAAGTAAATCATCAGCTTCCACGAACGCGACCACCAGTAGCGAAAAGGATCAACCTGATAGTGCCTGGCATGTGGAACCCATACCCGAGGGCGATGTCGATGCTTTTCTAGCCCGAAACGATAACATTCTGGAGCTTTATGACAGCGGCGCCTCGCAACACCTCTCTCCATGTCGCGAACGATTCCTAAATTTCGTTACTATCCCGCCTAAGCCTATCAGAGGGGCTGACAACGGCACGTTCGACGCAATCGGACGAGGGGACTTACCTATCTCTCTTCCTAATGGAAGTACTCGGTCGCGAATCCTTTTAAAGGATGTCTTATATGCGCTGAGTATGCGAGTCACGCTCATATCGATTAGTCGACTTGCGGAGGCAGGTTGTCGAGCAGTCTTTGATAAAGGGTTGTGTCAGATCTTTGACACGGAACACCGTCTTTTGGGTCAGGTTGAAGCCACGAACGGTCTATACAAAACACAAAGTGATTATTCGGTAACCGCAGCGACTGCAAAAGGAGACCAACGGCTTACCATGGAGGATCTGCATGCTCGCTTGTCCCATATCAGAGTGGGGACAATACGCGAGATGTTGTCTAAAGGGATGATCACCGGTGTGACGCTGGACCCGGACCATAGTGTCATGGGCCAGTGTACCTTTTGCGAGTACGGGAAAGCAACTCGAAAGCCTATCGGGAAAGTTCGTGACCCCAATCGAACAGAGAAGATCGGTGATGAGATACATACCGACGTTTGGGGACCTTCACCCGTCCAAACTCCCAGAAAGCGGAGCTACTATTGCTCATTCACCAACAATCACACTCGCTACACCTGAGTGAACCTCTTACCCACGAAATCAGACACATTTCAAGCTTACCTCGAGTTTGAGTCCTGGCTGAAAACCCAGCATGGGACGCAGGTGAAACGGCTTCGTTCTGACCGTGGGGGGGAGTATCTGTCTGACGAATTCACGTGTCACTTAAAAACCAACGGGACAGAACGAAAACTCACCACTCATGACACACCAGAACATAACGGGGTCGCCGAACGCTTGAACCGCACCCTTGTGGAATGTGTGCGCACCGCCTTGCACGCAAGCGGGTTACCAACAAACCTGTGGGGAGAGGCACTCCTGCATGTCGTATGGGTAAAGAATCGGTCGGCTACTAGAGCGCTAGATGGGAAGACACCCTACGAGATGTTGTATGGGACAAAACCTGATCTGAGCAACTTGCCATCTTGGGGAGCAAAATGCTGGGTCCTTGATTGTTCGGGATCAAAGCTGGACAAACGAGCTAAAGAAGGTCATTGGGTTGGGTTCAACGCTGAGTCTACAGCGCATTGAGTCTACTTACCTAACCGACGTATCGTGGTTGTTGAACGCAACGTCACATTCCAACAAGACGACGTACTAGTCTCAGTGCGTCTTTTCAACGATACTAGCAACAGCCGGGATCAGACCAAAACTGCCAAACCTGATAACGCACCGGCACTAGCACCCAACGATGCACCAGAACCCACACCCAAATCCACACCTGACACCACCAATCCATCAGATAAGACCACCCTGCGACGATCGACTCGTGAGCGCACCGAATCGTCTTACATCAGAATGTTACGACGAGGGGAGGGTACTCACGATGGCAAACAAGGAAATCCTACTATACCCAAAGGTATCTAGGCCGTTGTGGTGGAAGGTGTTGAAGATGGACATGCCTCGTCAGCGTGGGAATTGGACGATGAAACTGCAGTGTTTGCACTGCTTGCTGGAAATACAGAAGCTGAGGGCCTAGAGCCGACGACAATAGAGGAAGCCAAAACATGGCCAGACTGGCTGAAGTGGGAAGAAGCAATCAATGCGGAATTGAGAAGCCTTGACGATGCACATACCTGGAACGTGGTTGAACTAGTGTTTTAAAGTCCGGTCCGGTCCGGTCTTTTTCCTTTTTTTGGAAGGACCGGACCGCGACCGG
>QFEM01001189.1:0-17120 GCA_003316205.1 Boletus bicolor
TATTGGGGAATAACACATTTAGTGAAAAATGACCAAACATGCAGACAGTTTTTTGAGCCACTGTATTTGGTATCACTTTATTCATTTTTCAGTTTCTGATGGTTCTATTTGTCTCGTTTATTGTCCCACGGATGACATGATTGCTGATACTCTTACAAAGGCTCTTCCTTCTGCTAAAGCCAAGCATTTTGCTATTGAACTTGGACTTCATGCCATTTGAGGGGGAGTGTTGGAGTTCAACCAGCATACTTAGAGTTTCGCTTACATAACACTGCATACATTCAGCTTCACATATAATTCAAGTGTCCATACTTGTTTACCTCAGTGATTCTCGTACCGACTCACTGAGTCTTACTCGTCTACACGAGACTCTTCTATCGCGTGATTTTATTCAGAAGTCCAAACGTTCACCGCTTCATTGCACTTAACTCATTGTTTCAATTGATCCAGAGAAGAACTGAATACCGCTGTGCTGCAGCTAGCAGTGTCACTTCTTCCAACACTCCTACCACCACTGCTGCATTAAACCCACTCAACATTAACCTGTCGAATGCCCTCCTGCTAATCACTACCAATGCAGGCATTTTCAGTCAATGGAGCTCCTGAGTCCTTGGTAGGTTGTTTTCGTTCCGGAAAGGATATCAGACAGTGGGACATCCACTGCTGAGACAGTACTGACAGCAAGCCATTTCAACAGATGCCGTATCCCACTTATGCTGGTGCTCACTACCTTGTTGAAGGCGATCTCGTCAGTTTGATGTACACACCCTGACAATCCCTGACCCTCTATTTTCTACTGGAAATTTGACTCCTTTTTTTGGATCCTTGTTTATTGTCCAATGAGGCAGGCAGCGACCCATGCTGGACAGTACGTATGGAGGTAAAATTGACATTGATGTTTTACCTCGTGTCATATGTAATATCTCCCTGGATTGTCATACACGTCCGATCGAAAAATGTATGGCATCCATATTTCCATCGGAGTTTAAGTAGCAATTATGGGCATCAGGTCCAGACCAGCAATTCCGCATCTTCCTGAGAAAATATTTTAGAAGTATTGGGTCACCAGCCCTCCAGGCCAATATGGAGTCGAATCAGAGCAAATAATGAAGTAATATTTGTGGCATGTGTGGGGCAAACCAGCAACAGCCGAGGGGCAATATTGAGATCAAGTAACCCTGTCCTATCTAGTGTATGTGTATGGGGCTTGTACCAGGCCGTACAAGGGTCAAATATCCACACAAGTTACTTACAAAGCAAAGGTTGGGGGTTACTTGGTTGATACACATACAAGTTACTTGTCATGCAACCATCCAGCATTGCATGGTCAGCATGTGCGCAGGTTACTTGTGTGATACTTACTTAATGTACTGAGACCGTATATACAACATTCATGAATTTGATACTTTGTCAGGTGTGTCTGATCAGTATCTTATACGTGTGAAGGTGTGCTGGGTGCCTGGTGCACTGGTGATCACAACGTCGTCAAATCAAACACGGACTGTCATTCGACGGAACAATAATAAACAGAAATGTAAAATTAAAGCATGCTGATGAAAGTGGGAGAGGGAAGGGACACGGAAAAAGTGGTGCTGAAAAACCAAATTAACCCCAAATCAACTCTTTCTCGATTGTCTTCTGCCACTCAGGACGATCAACTGTGGTGGTGGGAAGCTCTCGAAGGCGCCGGTCGCCAGGGTATTCGTGCAGATCCATCATAAATATCTCGGTGAGGGTCCTGTGAAATGCAATGAATAAGATGAACCATGGATAGACAGGAAGGACTCACTCGACGAGTAATTTCTCTGCTGCTTCTCGATCAGCAGCCTTCTTGATTGCCTGATTGCGAAGCTTCTTGAGGGTATCATCCACGTAGGTCCAAAATTCCCACTCCAAATACCGTGGTTTGCCATTTTTCTTGAAGAAACAGCTGTCATTCTCTGCACTGTCACCTCGTTCCTTGTCAGCATTATAAATATCTTCAGCATCTTTGTTCCACTCTGCAGTATCGGTACTATCCAAGGAACTGTGTAGTGTCAGCGTACAAGCTCCACCTTCTGTGCTGGCTGTGGACGCCGGTGCTGGATCGAAAGGGACCATCTCCTGCATCTTCAGTCGCAGTTCATCATCTAGATCATCAAGGCTGCACCTGAGCTGATCAGCAATGTGTGTGCACAGGTCGGATTTTATTGAGGGGAGAAGGTAGACAGAAAAGAATTCTTTTACTGTATCTGTGTCCTTTGTCATACCAATGATGAAAACCCTTAGTTGGCGACGCTGTATGGGATGGATGAGTAAAATGACTTGGAAAAGAACATTAACACAATACCAAAAACGCCAGTCTCATCCAATGGCCCGATCCAATCTCCATCCCTGACTTTATGCTAGCCAATGACTGTGCAGTATCGATGATGTTCTTCGAGTGCTGGAGTGAATCTACTAATGTAGACTTGATATTTCCTCGGACTGTTGAGAGTTCTCTTGACACCATCTTGCACAGGGCAGTGCGCATCTCCGCATCCTCAAAGTACTGAGGCTGAGCCTTGAAGAGTACTTGGTGGGTCTTCATAAATGCCTAAAGAAAATACCTTAGCTGCATCTCCAACCTCAAAACTGTATCATTACCAAAATTTTCAAATTTGTCTCCGTAACGTATGCAGTAATATTTGGAGATAGCAGGCACAGGTGGAGGCGTACCCTCAGTGTGGACTGTAATAGATATTGAGTGAGCTCATGTTGTTGCTAAGGACTGCGTACTCACCATAAAATCCTTGGTAAAGAGGCTGGCCTTGGTGCTTGTTTCCTCGGCGGCCTCGTCTCTCTGCTTTTGCCTGAGCACCATTGCTCCTACGCTGAGTAACATCGATGGAAGACTTGAGGCCTGTGGGGCCAACAGGTAGATATTCTACTGAAAAGTTAACTTAAAAGTAAAGATCATACATCAGTGAGCTCAAGGAGTTTCTTCGGAGGGATCTTGTATGCCCGTGCAAGTGCCTGTGCTTCTTCCTTGAAGTGTTTGCGGTCATGCTCAGTAAACTCTAAACTGGACGTTGGACTCCGTGGGTGGCAGCGACTGATGCTACTGATGGGTTCATCCAGCTCGTCGCTTGGGGAAGGAGCTCCACCAAACAAATCATTCCGGCTGATACTGCCCTGTCTGGAATGGGTGTGGGACCCAGTGCCAGTGGAGTTCTCTGCTTGCCTCTCAAGGGACCCACCAGGAGTTGAAGACATTGTGCTTCTTACCCTCGGCGAGTTGTGCTGCCACAGGCGGTATTGTGACAACAGCATCGTCGCAGTTGAGTTTGCAATGTGTTGTCCGACAAAATTGCGCAATGACCAAAGCGAAGTTTGCGTATGTTGTGTTTGCATGTGCTTTGGCACAGCTCACACCGCTCACTGCAAATGATCTCAATCAAAACACTTGAATATCAGATAGATTATTGGTGACAGTGCTACCACCGCATACATAAAGAATCTGTCAAATAGCCTGACTGCACTGAGGTGTCCGTGATGCTTGTCCAAGTGCTGTCCACGTTATCGGATGGAAAATCTACTTTGGGAATTTGTCCAGGCCGAACATAAGATGTCAGTGGGACCGGAGGGACAACTGTAGCTGCATACGTATGGGGTGGCTCTTGTTGCATGGAACTGCTCGCATAACAGGGACCATGACCAGCGAGACCATATCCATCAACACCGGCTGATTGCCAGCCCTGCTGCAGAATGAAAGGGGTAAAACCTGCAGTAATGGCAGGATATTGAGATGGGCCCCACTGTGGAACAGAAGGGGCAAAACCTGCGGTAGTGGCAGGATAATGGGGTGGAGTGATGGGAGGAGCTTGGAGGTGTGTCGGACACACTGTCGAAAGTTGAAACCCAGCTGGGGATATTGACAGATCCGGCAGTGGGTTCTGCATGGGATGTGCCATGAGACTTGAGCGGCTGCCTGTGACCATGGTTGGGATAGTTGAGGGGAGGTGATCAGGTGTGTGATATGGCTGGTGCCAGTTGGGGCTTGGCCATGGTTGGGAGGCCAGCATCGCTCATGTGTGTATAGAGGGGGGGACTTGGGTGGGTGTCGAGAGCAAGTCGGTTGGGGCATGCGGAAGTGATGGGAAGGGCAGTGAGCAGTGACTCCGGTGAGGAATGGTGTCACTTTGCAGATTATCTGGCTGCAAGGGATGGCCCATTGGTCGACGTGATTGTACAACCGCGGTTTGTGTGTGTGCTGTCGGAACAGGAGTACATTGAAAGGAGGACATCAACGAGGATGCTTCACTTTGGCTTGAAGGGCCAGCAAAATGCTCGTGCATGTTAGAGGTGCGCACTGTTGGAGCTGGAGGACATTGGAAGGAAGGCATTGATGAGGATGTTCCAGCTGAGGCTGGGGGGCCAGCACATTTAGTGGCTGTCTTTGCCGGGCGCTTGCTATTTCGTGACTTGGGTGTACGCTCAAATACACCTGCAGGGGACTGTGGCTCTGGCTCCCCCACAGCAGCAGGATGCTCGGTGACTGTGTGCGTGGAAGACTGTTTTGAAGTGCGCTTGTCATACAGCATTTGGACAGAAAGCTTCCAGAATGCATCAACATCAACGACACGAAGGGGGGGCTCAGGGAAGTTTTCCGGAAGGACAGATTTGATGTGGACGTAGTTGTGAATAGAGTATGAGTTCAGAAAATAAGACATTGTGGGTTTGTGCTTCACGAGAGCTTTGGTGCGAGTAGTCATGATGCGTTCTTGTTGGATGTAGCAACTTGAGAGCTCCGTGCACTTTGCGTCGATGCAATTATGCTGAAGGTTTACAGGACAGATTACACCCTAAAAAAGAGCGACATGATTCAGAAGTGTTCGGATCAGGTTAGAGATAGCTGCCATACTTTGAAATCGGACAGTACACATTCATCGTCTGTCAATTCGAGCATTGGTAAGTGTACCAGTGGATGTAAAGCATGTCCAACAGAGAAAACTTGGATGGAGATAAACTTGACAAGGCGGTCGGTTGCGATAAGGATTTCTCGAACTTTCCCAACCATGTTGTTAAGCCCTTGACTAACCAAAAGGCAATGCACCTAATGATCAAGCAACAAACAACAACAAAGAGAGCAAAGAAGGTACAAGGCAGAACAAGCCAAGTACTAAGCAGAGCAAGGCGTGGGTCTAACCACGAGTTCAAGAGAAAACTAGATAGATAGAATTCCAAAACTAAGGCTACAACAAGTAAACTACTGGCTTATATACTGGAGCGCTACCGCTCTAGGGCAGGCCCATAGAATGTGCTAGAAGTATTACCTAATGTGATGTCACTATGACATCATAGCTCTAGAACGCTGGGCGAAGGGGAAACTAAATAAAAACGAAACAAAAGATGAAAGATGCAATCGGGATAGATCGCCGATGCATGTGAAACGGTACATAAATAGAAGTGCAAAGGGGAAGAGATCTGGGTAAAGGGGAAACGAATCGAGATCGGATCTCTAGGATCTAGGATTGGGATTTAGGAGATGACCATAAAGAGAGGTCAGCGATGACAGTCCGAAGGGGAAACAAGAGGGAAACGAAAGGGAAACAAGAGGGAGACATAAGCGAAAGGAAAGCATAAAGGGGAAATGGGTATAGGGCGAATGAATGTGGTATCAGGACTAGCCGATGAGGTAACGAGTAACGACAGTGGGAAGGAAACAGAGAGGGGAAACATAACCATAAATAGACTGTGGCAGTGAAGAGTTAGCTAAGGGTGCCATGACTTAGCTAAGGCTGCGATCAAATAACGGATAAGACCTGGAGATAGGGGTGAAATCTTACACATGTTCTGGGGGCGAAAGGGTTAGGAGAAACCAGGAAAACCGCACATTGAAACTTCATCACCTTGGAGTTGATCGGATGCTTAAAAATGACATGTGAGCCCAGTTTGACTTCCTCCCCGTTTTCCATTGCAAAGGACTTGGCTTTGAAGTAAGTGCTGTTGTTGACTGTTGTGAGAAGGGAGGAGCAACGAGTATCCATCCAGAGCGACGGTTTCACTTGGTTTCTTGGTGAGGGGTTTTGAGAAGAATCCATCAATGGAACACCGAGTCCTGAAAACAAATAAATTTGGTTGCAATGAAATGATTTTTTCAAGAGCCCACCTGCATGGGATTGAGCGTTGTGAAGATCAATTCCCAAGAGACGGGCCTGCTTGGGATGCTTCCCAAGGTACATCCTTACATCCTTTGAAGCGCACGTCCATTTCCTTAGTGCTGAACGAAACCAGTACCCCCCGGTTACGATATGCTTGACTGTATCATTGCATGCAAACGTCTTGCATGTATCCTTGCTCGGCACTTGACAATTGCTGTGGATGCACAATAAGCGAAAAACATGATTAAAAGATTCGTAGCGTTCTGTTGAAAAAATGATGGCAGGGCCAAACCGTCGGATGTACGCTGGAAGATGGACAAGAAAATGGAATTTGGGTTTGCTGACGAGGATGCTGGGAGCACATAGTGTGGCAATGTTGAGAAAATCGTTGATCGTGCGAGTTAATGATGCCAGATACTTTTCGGTATGGGTTATCTCTGTGTGCCAAAGCAAAACAACGAGTTCGCCGATCACGGTCCAGCCATCAAGGACATTCTTCGGAACAAAGTCATAGATAAGGAAAGGCATAACTTGAGCTAAGCTTTTGAAATGCTTTCCGATGAGGCTCCCCTTATATCAACATATATAATCAGCATTCAGCACAGGTGCATTCAATCCGTGCGTTTCAACAGAATCAAGGCGGCTTTGGAAAATATGGAGCATGTGGTACTTTTCCAATAAAAAGGCTGTTTGGCCCCAGAAATACTTCACCACACCGAGCAGAATGGTATGAAGAATCTCCGTTGGGGTGTCCATGTGAATGTTCGTGATACCTACAACCATTTTTATGATCAATGCCCTGCAGTTACTACAATAACGAAAGTACCTTTCATTCCAAGGAGTGGGTTTATCGAATCCTGAACAGTCCTACCCTGGAGCATTTCATCCAGCTTCTTCTCTAACATTGCCCGTATCTCACTTTCTGGCATTGTCTGCAAAGCTCTACCGCGTTTCCGTAGCTGTTTCCCAAGCTCCACAAGCGTCTCAGTGATGCGGCTTGTTGTGGTATCATGCACGCCAGTCGTGTACAATGATTTTCTTAATTTTTCAGTTGCTCCCGAAGCTAATGATAGCTGTATTTGTTGTTCAATTGTGGACGCTGTGTTCTGTGTGGTCCGGAGTTCACCTTCCTGCATAGAATATTTAACCCACGACTACGCAAGTGATTGTTTGATGACTTACTCGAAAGAGACGGCTGTATCCCTCAAATGATTCCTTGAACTCTTTCGTCCCGCCAACATGGCAGGTGCGGCAGAAATAGTTACAGTTCAACCCACCTTGGCTGCATTCCTCAGCCTGCATTGGATTGTCACCAGCAACAAATAAGCCATATGGAACCAAAAGAACTTCCTCGTTCTCTTTACAGTCCCATGCGATTACGCCCGAGTCTTGAGCCTGACTGATTTAGCGTGAGACACAGCTTCACCCGAAATTTGAATGAGTGCATACTGTATGGAATCTTTCATCGCTGCCATCAACTCCATGGGTGCAGCGTGAGGTGATGATGTCACAAAACGGACACAAAATTCCTTCTCTAACATCTCGCGGGGGAGGCTTGCATTCGACATATATATAGCATGGTGCTTGTTCCATTGCTTCGATATATTGCCCGACACATCGTCCATAAATATGATTAATGGTACAGCGTACATCATTCGGCCACCTGCTTTTTGACGGAATGGGTGTGGTTCGAGTGTTGCAAACTTCCTTGATGAAGCTGAGAACGAATAAACACATTAGCACACAGAGAGACTTGATATACTAACGTGTTAAACCACAGTCAAGCTCGCCCGTATTTGAGGATATGTCTTCAAAGTTGCGCCAAAATACTGAGGTCGCAATAAGTTCTTGGTTGTCTTTCACAATGAATCCCTCCTGTAATAGCAGCGGTAAGTGGAGTCGACACCACAAGACACCTAACGATCATACCGGGGTACGTGTGGCTACGCGCCCAAGCGCATACAGTTGCTTTGTATCGGGGGGTGTAGGTTCATAGTTGGCCAAAAAAAACTGTTCTGGGATGAAGTAGTTCCCTGTCTCCTCCTGCAAAATTTCGTTTACAAAGTATATCTTCCCGTGGACACGGGCAGTTGGCGAGGATGGTAATTCCAGAAGCATTTTCTGGCCATGAAAGACCTGAGACATTCCGCTGCCCCCATCCTCAGGGTAATCTTGCATAGCGAAGCGCGTAAGAGGGTTTGCGTAGTCCTGATCTTTCGGTGAGCAACAGATACTCAGTTAGAACTGTCAGAGACTCGGATCACCTTGGCAATTGCTTTTGCGACATCATTAATGTAGAAAACATTCCCTGAAGCCGAGGTAACTCTCTGCGAGGGATTTCCGACTGCTGCACTGATGTCATCCATGACTTTTTGGATTGAATATTGTGTCGGTACATCGTGTGCACCCATCTCTTCAGCCCAGTGCAAGATCGCCACCTTTTGCGCTCGCGAAAATGGAAGCCACGCAGAGCTGAACAAGAGTGCTGTCAAGAAATGCTAGTCTGTTCATCAGTGGCGAGATTCTGGTCACTATATTGGCTCTCACCGCCTTGGTCGGCCAGGGAAAGTACGGGCTGTCTTGTGAGACAACCTTGGGTGTTTCGTCCGCAGGAATCACACCCTCGTCTGTTTCAATGTTTTCAATCACGTGCAGTCGGGCATGAGTCACGCACATACCGTCCTCATTATTAACAGCACGACTATCATCTGGGAGTTCATCAGGTGAAGGAGGAAGAATGAGGGCATCCGGCACAAATGTCTTGTTGATTAGTGCCTCCTGGAGGTCATCAAAAAGATCGCGTGCGCTGTGATTGAGAATTTCATAAATGTTCTGCTGAAAATCAGATCCCCAGAGCTGAGATAGCTCAAACTCATCACACTTAGTGCCAGGGAATGGACCCAATTCCCCTCGAGAAGGAACCGGGTTGATTGACGCTTCAACTGGAGAGAGAGGTGTTATGATCCCGACATCATATGCGGCTGTTTCAATCTCAAATGAATGCTCGACTTCCATGTCTGCTGGTCTGTCTTCATGCATACTGCGATCACCAAATCGAAAGCATGAGGATCCTGCTTGCTCCCTGTAGAGTTTTAGTATTTGAATGATGACTAACACTAGATCCGTACTCCCGAAAGCTTTGAAGGTGTCTTTTATGTCGAATCATGTTGCAGTGCTGTACCACATGTCGGCGCCCCATTACAAATGGACGGTCAATGTCTGCCTGGGAAGGACAGACAGTGCAAACCACACAAGTGCGCTTTCTGTCTCGATAGACGAGGACTGAAATGGATAAGATATTGTGCTGCAAAGAATAGAAAGAGCCCTTACTTTCCCCATCCACGAGCGAGGACGAGGCCATTTTGGTATGGATGTCGACCTTTGTGAATGGTCAGACACTGAGACAGCTGCGCCCCAATGTCTGAATCAGTCAAGCGGGGAAGTCACGTGATTCCGCTTCAATTTTTGGCGTTCACTGCATCAAATGTTGACCAGGATCAGAAAGACACAAACTTGAGCGACGGCAGCCCGCACCATGCCACCACATTCCACCCAGACTGTAATTCTTTATCCACAGGTTTGTCTTGAACAGCAAGATGCTGCCCTGCAGCCTGTCCTTGTATCCATATATTTTGCTGGTTCACTTCCAAAGCACCTCGCAGAGAAACATGTGGTACTGTCCTCGTATGCTTTTTATCTCATGGTTACTCTGACTCCCTGCACGCTGAACAGCCCCTTCAAATATCTGTATCAGTTTCAGAGGAATTTAGCTCATTTACAACGCCAATTATCGGGGAAGTCGTCGAAGATTCCATTCCCTCTGAATGCCAGACGGTACCCCAATTTCACATTGACCAAGCCACATACTCATTTACCTTCATGCCTCAGAACCCAGACATCAACTCGTCAACTGGGGAGGTCGAAATTCCAATCCCATTTTTACCGCTTCCTCCCCACTTTACCCCAACCAACTCCAGAGACTGGATGGTACTTTGCAATGATATCCAACGCTGGCTAGCATCGGTTTCAGACTCCACCCAGCAGTGGGCATGGGGCTGTGACATTTTTTGGCTTGCTTTCATTGCTGCCAATCCTGACTTTCCACTCGGCCGCTGGCCCGTTTGGAATCCGAAAATCACGCCATCAGGCCCGTTCATCGAAGGTTGGCTAGATGGTTCACTGAAGCGGCTGATCTTTGAGGGAAAACCAGATGAGGGTACTGAAGCCGTACAGCTCTGGATTTGGGACGAGTTCTCTCGTCATGCGTGTTTGTTCTGCCCGCAACTCACCGCTTGAACTATTTCGCCTCGTTGTGAGGGTTTTTAACAATTCATGGAGTGTTTATACTGTACTCTATACTCGTGCATATATGTTGTACTGTCAATTGGTACCACATTTTGGATCTGTTTTGTGCCCAGTGCCCAGTCCGTCCCGTGTCAGAAGTGCTTCATGTCTTACCAGCAGCATCCTATCCTCAGTCCTCATTCAAGTTGGAATCAATCCATCACATTTACTGCTTGCCCACGCCGAAAGTCATCTGCGACGACACTGACTCCAATGGCAGACTCCTTCAATCCACTGACAAATGCGGTACCAAGTCGCTTGACTACTATCTCGAGCATGACCAAGTGGTGACTGATCCATCACATTCACTGCCATCATCCCCCTGCAACGGCAAAAGGCATGCTTCCCAACTGCTCAGGGATCGTCGGGTCATCGCCTATTATCCTATAGGGTGCGTTCGTGCCCTCCAAAATCATCTGCGACGACACTTACTCTGGTGGCGGACTCCTTCGATCCACTGACAAAGGGGGTCTGTGCGGTACCAAGTCGCTTGACTACTATCTCGAGCATGACCAAGTGGCGACTGATCCATCACATTCACCACCATCGTCCTCCTGCAGAGGCGAAAGGCATGCTTCCCGACCACTCAGGGATCGTCGGGTCATCGCCTGTTATCTTATAGGGTGCGTTCGTGCCCTCCAAAGTCATTCGCGACGACACTTACTCCAATGGGGACCAGACTCCTCCAACCCACTGACAAAGGGGGTCGTGCGGTACCAAGTCGCTTGATTACTATCTCGAGCGTGACCGAGTGGCGGCTGATCCATCACATTCACCACCATCATCCTCCTGCAGCGGCGAAAGGCGTGCTTCCCAACTGCTCAGGGATCGTCGGGTCATCGCCTGTTATCCTATAGGGTGCATTCGTGCCCTCCAAAGTCATTTGCGATGACACTTACTCCAATGGGGACCAGACTCCTCCAACCCACCGACAAAGGGTGTTTGTGCGGTACCAAGTCTCTTGACTACTATCTCGAGCTGTGCCATCATAACTTTCACATTTTCCATACCCGACGGCTGGTGCATCACCAGAGAAATGCTTTCTCGACCCCGATGGTACCTCCGACAACCGTGACGACCTATGCAAAACTCTCAACCCTCTTCTTTTCGGCTCAGCAAACACATCAACCAGCGTCTCTGGCTGCAATGACTTCAACACCTTCATCGGACTCTTTGATCTTCCTGGCCCAAAAAACTTCGCGAGCCGGCCGATCTCCCAATGAGCATTTGCAGAACTCATTCAAAAACATATCTTCAAGTCACACATGGACGTGCTCGAGTGGCATCTGTAACAATGCTTCAAACAGCTCAAATTCACGCGGGACGAGCACCTTGCTGGCCGACTCCTCGGCAGCTGACTTAGATGTTGAATAGATCTATTAGCACTTTGTACACCTCAAGCATACTGTAGAATTTATCATTCGACCTAAACCATGCGCCTGAGTTCTGACTGCCATCTTGCGCATGCCCGTCCAATAAATCATGCATTTTTTTCTTGGAGTGTGTGTGTTTGGAGCGTCATAGTGCACATCATTTTTGTAATGGAGACATATGTCCCAGACATCAAAGCGACACAGCCAGGATACTGCGTCCAAATACCGCTTTGACAAATGCTGTACCTGCCCCAGATTTCGGCAAGGGTATATCGACCCCATCGCGATCCCATATGGCTCAATCACTGCATTATTCCAGCGTCAATACACTATGTCACACCCGGCTAAGGTGGCTAGATCTCTTTCTTGTTCACATAAACTTTAGTTGTACAGATTCCACATTACCTACGTCAGTGCAAGCGGTGTGTATATTAGCGGTAACTTAAATTCCGCATTGTATGGATGGCTGACAAAGCTCAAACGGCCGTGTAGCTGTCATGTGTCTCCCATGTTCTCGGGCACTCTGACTACGACCTTCTTGGTGGACGTGGCGTCTAAAACTGTATATATCTGGCCCAATCCGGCAAGATCTTGACAGTGTCCTTGTGCAAAGCGTGCACCCTCGTTCCCAGTTCTTCATGGAGAACGGACTAGATTATGTTGCTGCAGAACTGACAGCGGAGATGGAGAACTTTGTTTCTGAACTGATGATGCAGCCAGATCGAGAGCAGGTAGCCTCAGAAATTGGTGGTGAGTATTTTTGATCTCTCGGTTTCCGAGATCTTTAGGACTGCTCTCTGAATCCACGTATCACACTTTCCTCTCGCAGTGCTGCGATCTATCTATGGAAATAGTGCGATCCATCTCTGGCATGGTTCGAGAGCAGGGGGTCCCGAATACACTTCAAGTGGCAGCTCCCCAAATAACGGACCGGACACGATTCGCTATGTGGTTTCGCTCAAGTACGTGGGTCGTTTGTTTCTTTTTTCCCTTTTCATTGATCATTAGTTATTCCTCTCTCCGATACCCCTCCGCCACCGCTCTGATAGTCTTCCATCCCACGAAGACATATCCATCCGCATCCTCGTTTCCCTGCCTCCTTCATACCCAGCCGAGAGCTCACCCCAACTGCAGCTCTTCTCGCGCTACATCGGAGCCTTTGGTGTAGACTCATCTCTCTTTGGGTCGATACTCCGTACTTTTATATCTTTATCCGGTACTGAGTGGTCCCCCGATACCGTCTGCGTCTTTGACGGACTTCAGAGCGTCCTCGAACGATGCGAAGCATGGTACGAAGACAAGCTCAACAGAGAAAAGGTGGGAGAGCTTATTCGAGAGGACGTTTTGGGGTGTGATTCAGCACCACAAGAATCGGTGAAGTCGACAAAAGAGGACGGAGAGGGATTGGGAAAGGTACCACGACCGGCACCAACTCTCCAGAATGTGACGCTGCCTGAGGGAATTAAGCTTATCGAAGCTGAGCCGATCGTGGATCGGAAGAGCGTTTTTGTAGGGCGGGCGTGTCAGATATCACATCCGTCGCAGGTTCGTCGCGCTGTCTTTGCTGGCGCTGGTTCTGTTTTGGATCATGTATGGCTTACGGAGGTGTGCGGTGGTGTTTCCACGTTCATAGGTTCCCCTGATATTGAACCACTTGATGTCCGATCGACACATTGCCCGTGCGGCACATCCGATCATTAACGCCTGGCGCTGTCAAGTCGGAAACGTACTCCATCAAGGTGGGTGACCCTATCTCGACTCGCGACCCGGACGACGTAACTAAGTGGGGAATACCACATCAAAAGACAATGACGATGACAGCGAGACGGCGGCAGGGAGTCGGCTCGCACATTTATTGTCCATCATGGTAAGAGGTTCATATAGATCAGAGTGTCGACCCGCTGTGTTGTGGCCAGGGGCTGACGCCAGTTGAACATTTCGGTTGCGATGTAGGAGATCAACAATGTACTCGTCGTCGTTACGAGGTGGTTTGGAGGGGTTCATCTCGGACCTGATCGGTTCAAACATATCAATCATGCGGCGCGGAATGCGCTCGAGATGGGTGGCTTTTTAGATCAAGCAGAGGGAAGTAAGAGTGGAGCCAAGGGACGAAAACGCTGAGCTCTGCCTGCGTAGTGTTTGTTTAGAGCAGGGTGTCTAGATTAGCTAGTAGCCAGAATTGACATCATACCCCGGATCATCGGACATGTACTGGCTGGCACGCGCCTTCCCAGGGCTGCCAGGTGACCTTTTGCTATATTCCTGACCGTGTCTCCGTTGGACTGAAGTGATGCCGCTCCGACGCCTGCCCTCTTCGATATCATTCAGAGTCCTTGCACCAAGGACGCCATCGATAGCGACCCGCCACCGCCCAAGGTCGACGACATTGTGGTACAGAATGGCAAGCACCGCCAATGCCAGTATCGTACGTCCCCACGTTCAAAATGAGTTTGCTCACACGGTTGAGAAGTTACTCGTTGCTCCTAGTGGGGACTCAAGGATCCAACGTTAATCAAGACGCAAGGGTACATTGACGGAAAATGGCTCGATGCGACTGGGGGCCAGGCGATCCTCGTGACGAGTGGGTACTCATACTTTCATTTCCCAACCCATTTCTTTTTGAGACAGGTACTCGAACGGGCGTACATGGGACGTTGGATACTCATACATGGTTCTTGTTCTTATTGCTACTAGACCCCGCGACCGAGGAAGAACTGGGTACGGTCCCTGAGATGGGACTCGAGGAGACAAAAGCTGCGATCGCAGCAGCCGGAAAAGCGTTCCAGACATGGGGAAAGACGACAGCCAAGGTCAGCAGTCTTAGGGGGGAAGGGAGTGCGTTGACCGATGCTGACCGACCTTTCTTTACCGGGCCGTAGTACCGACACGATATTCTCATGAAATTCTTTGGACTGATGCAAGAACACCACGACGACTTGGCTCGCATTATTGTGCGTTCGCGTCGCATGGTTGGGTGTGATTAATGTTTATATGGTGCAGACGTTGGAGAACGGAAAGACGCTGACAGAGGCCAAGGTACGCCAGTCTGTGTACAGTCTCGTGCTTGTGCTTCAATGCGATGCGTTAGGGCGAGAACACGTACAGTGCATCTTTCTTGGAGGTGAGTAGCATATATGCGGGGCATGTCCGAGCTAACTAGGTCGGTCTCGCAGTGGTTTGGTGAGCACCTCTGTTTGCTCCGCGAGGCAAGACAAGAAGAGTGAAATCGACGTCGTACAGCCGAGGAGGCCGTTCGTACATATGGCGGTAGGCACTTTTGAAGCTGGATAGCTTGACCGTGTACGTGACCTATTGCGCAGAACAGATTCCGTCGGCACTTTCCAATTTACGGAACGTCGTGATCAAGCAACCTATTGGTGAGTGCAAATCGTGTTTGCCCTGGTCCGTGGCTGACCACTTGTTTGATAGGTGTTGTGTAGGTGTTATCCCGCCATCTAATGTCGGTGACGTTTAATTGTCATGGCAGGTCGATCCTCACACCGTGGAACTTCCCGTCTGCGATGATCACCCGGAAACTTGGGGCAGCACTCGCTGCGGGCTGCACGGCGGTCATCAAACCGCCACCTGAGGCACCTTTTTCTGCACTCGCGCTGGCCGAAGTAAGTATCTCTGCATCGATGGTCGTGCATGACCATCGAATGACCGTTTATGCAGCTCTCTCGACGTGCGGGCGTACCCGACGGCGTCATAAACATGGTCACGACCCAGAGGAACGTCCAAGAGGTCGGTCGAGAGATGTGCGAGAGCAAGGTCGTCCGAAAGGTCTCATTTACAGGCTCGACTGCCGTTGCCAGGTCGTTGTATAGCATGTCCACTTTGACGTTGAAAAAGTGCGCCTTTTTCTCTCGTTTCTTCTGTTCGTGGGATTGCACTCATCTCGTGGAAAGAATGTCGATAGAAGCTGGTGGAAACTCGCCCTTCATTGTCTTTGATGACGCCGACATTGAAAAGGCCGTTGAAGGTAGCGTCCCAAACTTGTAAAGCTCGAGTGCTGTTCGTTCATGCTGCTCTATCTAGGTGCCATCATATGCAAATTCCGCGCATCGGGGCAGACGTGTGTCTGTGCCAACCGTATCTACGTTCAATCGTCCGTCTATGCCGACTTTGCTTCTCGACTCGCCGAAAAAGTAGCTGCGTTTAAAGTCGGGAACGGACTCGACGAGACGACGTACGTCCATTCCGTCCAGCGTTGAAGTCTAGGCAGTGATACATGATGGATGACACACACAGGACACATGGTCCGCTCATCCACGACCGTGCCGTCTCCAAAGTCGTCCGACACGTCGACGACGCTGTCGCCCTGGGCGCCAACATCCTCGTTGGGGGCCACACTCCCAACACCACCACCCCCAAAGGCACCGGCTCCTTCTACCCCCCAACCGTACTCTCCGACGTCCCTCCCACCGCCCTCCTCACGCACGAAGAGACGTTCGGCCCTGTCGCCGCCCTCATCAAATTCGATACTGAGGACCAAGTCATCGCGATGGCCAACGACGCTGACGTCGGCTTAGCGGGGTATTTTTTCAGTCGGGATGTGGGACGGGTGTGGCGGGTTGCGGAGGCGCTCGAGGTGGGGATGGTGGGGACGAACACAGGGATGATCAGTCATGCGAGTATACCGTTTGGAGGGGTGAAGCAGAGTGGATTCGGTGAGTCTGGGTTTTCTTTTTCTTTTTTTTTGTCGCAGCCGTGACGGGATGGGTGTTTTTATAGGACGAGAAGGGGGTCATGGGATTGAAGAGTATTTGAGCCAAAAGTTGATCGCGTTTGGTGGACTTTGATTCAGAGTACGATGGGGTCGTTGTGTGAGATAGGTAGGACGAAAAGGACATCGTGTTTTTCTTGTTCATGTTGTAAATCACCATCACACTCCCTCTGTATGTTTCCTTGGCCATTTTTTTTGCTCTGGGATGGCTATGGAACGAGACACAAGTACGACTCCTCATTCCGACTACAACTTGGCCCCCGCCCGTTTCCCTTCCTCCACGACAGGGTTCACGAGCGTCCCGATGCCGTGCCCGATCCAAACCCGACAATTATCGCCATGTCGGAGCACGATGGCGGGCTTGCGCGCGAACCCGACGCCGGCAGGAGTTCCAGTGAGGATGATCGAGCCGGGTTCGAGGGTGGTGGCTTGGGAGAGGAAAGCGATAGTTTGGCGGATGTTGAAGATTTGATCTCTGTTCAGTGGAAGGAGGAGAGGGGGGAATTGAGTATACGCCGTAGATGGACGCGCGAGACAAGGGAAGAAAAGGCATAC
>QFEM01001189.1:17214-27863 GCA_003316205.1 Boletus bicolor
CGAGGGGGGTGGTGTTGTCTGAGGGAGGGTGAGGTGTGTGTGTGTGTGAATATGTGTATATGGCGTGTAGGCGGTGCACGAGGAGAGGAATCGACTAACCGAATCCCTTGGAAAAGCCCCACTGCGATGTCGTCATTTGATGCTTGCGGAAAGAAACCTACATCCCCAGGGCAAACTGTTCAGCAAAGTAATAAAATAAAAAAAAACACATCTCCGACGGAAGAGGTAAGACCCGATCGTGGGTTGCAGAATCATGTGTGGAGGACACGCACGTCGTTGGCGCCGGTATACCCAAGGACGTAATCGAGCGCCTCAGCCTCGGACACATTCTTGGCCGTCTTTCCAATGACGATGGTCAACTCGACTTCATAGTCGGAGAGATGGACCTCGACTGGCTGGGCGACCTTGGGGACGTAAATCGGCGCATTGGGTCCGATCATGGAGGAGAGGGGTTTGTAGAACAGAATCGGCGCACTGAAGGAAAAAGGAGGAAACGCAGCGGTATAAGCACCAGAAACGTCCCCCCACGGCCGTGAATCGACAAACGAACACACTCACGCAGGCATTGCCATCTTAGTCTCGGCCTGCACAACCACCAACTCGTAAGTAGGCTAAGAGAAAGAGACAAGAAAAGGACACACAGCATGATCAGAATAGTTGAGACCGAGACATCGAACAATCTTGAGTTCCTCGCGCGAGAGCGGTGCGAGGAGTTCTTTGACGGTGAGGACCGTGTTGGTGACCTGCGCGGCTGGGTCGAGTGCCGAGCCAACGATTTCGTAGGCTTTGATGGTTTGCTTGTTCCATGCGGCGAGACCGACTGGGGGAAACATGAGTGGAAATGGTACGGGAAAAAAAGCGACTTACTGTCAAGTTTTGGGTCGACAGGCTGGCCGATGTGCACCTGGGATGTCTCTACGGCAATGAAGCGAATGAGACGCGTCCATTGCTGCGACTGTTTATGAGTACAGGACGAGCAGTCCATTCAAAGAGACGTACGGTTCGGATGGGTGCCATGGTGGTGGTGGTAGTTTGGATAGTGCGCTGGGAAGGACATCATGGTATGTTGTATGGCGGCCCCCCGGCCCCGCACTCCCGCATCATATGATCACGTGGAAAGAACGCGGTCTTATTTTTGGGTCCACCATCACAAAGTTTGTATTTCACCGCTCATCATGTCCATGAAAGACACCATCCAGGACGCCCTCGACGACGTGCGCATCCTGATTATCTTCATGCAGTGAGAATGACACGCTGAGATGTACCTCACCAGATCATCTCTCCAAGCGCGTCGTCCAACCGTCGATCACGGGCGCTCGCTGTGTTGGAACAGCAACTCGCACTGGCATGTGCACCCGATGTCGAAGATGATACGATGCGTCACTTTCTCGAACTTCAGGACTTGTTCGAGTGCAACGGTGAGAAACACGTGTTCGGGGTCAAACGACCTTTGTTGAACGTGGCGGCTCAGTTCCCTCGAGGACGTTTTCTTGGGTACAGATGGCAGCGTCGCGCGTAGAGGCGTTAGCTGGAAAGACCTCGAGTGATAGTATGTCAGTTCAACGCGCGATCTATTCCCGATATTGACCTAGCGATGTAGAAGATCGAGAGACGGAACTCAACGCGATTTGCTCCCAGTTGTACCAACTGCTCTCGGTGATACAGGGGATTACCTTGCATCACACAGCCAGTAAAGTATACCTTGGTCGCCGATATCCATTGGAGGTACGACACAACAATGGATGTTCCACCTTGGGCTGAGCCGCGTTACAGGTTCTAGTAGCGCTGTTGACGACCTCGCGGCATACATCCATGATCACACAGTCATCAATTGGTAGCTCGACTGCGAGCCTATCGTCAGACAAGACATCCTCGATCGCCCACCTTTCCTCTGCTATCCTGGACACTTTACTTTGCGTGCTTGTTGACTCGTCTGCTGCACTGCGCATGTTCGAAGACGTGAACGGAGTGCAGGCTGTCGTGAAATTATTAAAGAGAGCAGGGACGCCACGAGAAGTAAGGTGAGTAATTGCAATTAATGGAGGCGGAGTGATGCTTATGTGGATCTCAGGATGAAATGCCTTGAATTCCTGTATTTTTATTTAATGGACGAGACCTCGCACAATGTGAGTGGCGCACCCTCGCTAGGATCGCAATCGACCCCAAGCACGCCGGTGACGACTCAAGTGCACACGTCGACGCGTATACTGGGACCAAGGATATTTGCGCGACCAGCGTCTACATCTAGCTCATCGTTTGGTTCGTCTAGCTCCTCGTCATCTAAATCTGCTTTCTCTGTGGCGACGTGCTCGAGCCAGAGTAGTGTGCAAAGTATCCAAACGCCATCACCCGTGAAAAAGTCGTACTCGACCCCCATGAATGTGTCAGACCTATCCACCCCACCGAATTCGCCACCCCCTGTCCGCGATGGCGGCAGAAAGACGCCCAGGGCGGTCTCGACGCGCTCGATGATGATGCTCCGGAGGGATGTCGATTACGAGCCTCAGAGTCCCAAGAAGGGGCACGGATCGCGAGTATACGTGTCCGAGGACTTTTCGACACCGCGTGTGCGTGAGAAGGAGGCGGATGGGAGCGAGGGTCAGGACTGGGAGAGTGGACACGAGCGGGTGCGAACGACGGAGGAAAAAAAGGAGATATTGGGCACACTGCTCGGTAATGTGGATGCGTTAGTGGAGGGGGTGCGTAAGGCGGGCATCTGGGGATTGACATAGGGGCTCGGATCATGCCGTGTCGGCCCCGATCGCGGGGGGCGGGCCAATCGGATCGTTGCTGGTATAAATACAATTACCATTATATAAAAATGGCCGGCTCTTTGGTCGAACGATAAAGATATTATTCAGAGCCGGGCGTGGAATAATACAATATGATCAAGTGCTTACGTACATAATACTTGGTGTCTCACTCAGCCATTGCACAGCATTCCCATTCTTACCAGCAAGTATGAAACTAGCCAGGTTCGTTTCCAATATCAATACGGCCCCTCTTCCTTTTCCTCCCTTCTCCCTTTCGCACTCATGAAGTATTCCCATTTCGACAGGTCTGCCTCTGTCGCAACCGCCTTCATTGGCGCTGTCTCCAACATCGCACTCGCCGCCTACCTCTTTGATGTGTGGAGATCCCTCGCATGGGAGCCGGGAAGCGAGTGGGAGGGCTTGCGCTTCTCCCTCTCTAGAGACGGCGCGAGGCTCATCTGTGGCCTCTTCTCTGCCTACTTTGCAGCTGCATCTGCCATCTGTGTATTCGGCCTCGTGGGTATCATCAAGGTATCATTCTCTTTTCCTTTTACATCTGCCCTTCTGACAACCCTTCCTAGTGCATACCCTCCTTTGTTCGCATCTACCGCAAATATGTCATTGGCGACTTTGCCTTTTGCACCCTCTTTGCCGTCTTGGCGTCCTCTGCAGCCGTAGACCCCGCTGCACGTGCTCAAGTCTGCGAACAAGTATCAAGGCAACCCGACCTCCTCAGGGGCGTCATCGACCTCGGCCTCACCCTCGAGAATTGCGAACAGTGGTTCGAACGTGGTCTCGTGGCGTTCATGGCTGTGTTCCTCATCCGCACTATCGTCCGCGTGTGTACCTTTCTACACGTCTACCAGGGTATTCGCTCATCGCCATCGCATCTAGATACATTTCATTTTTGCACTTTCACGTTTCTACACACGTCTCGCGTCAGGTCATCGCTGCGATCCATTGTGTTCGCATGACGACGACAACTCGACACCGCTCGAGCACATATATCTCCTACCACATCCATCCGTCGATCGGAATGAGAAACGTGTATCCGCCAACGAGGCATCTACGCAGTCGCCTATCTACGCACCCGTGCCATTGGCACAGGTCTCTCCTGAGATGGCCCACCAACTGCGTGCGACAGCGACGGAAGCTTGGATAAGCCGTACTCCGTTGCCATACCATGCACTGGCTCGTGCGCCCTCTTGTGACGCCGGAAATGAACATACGCTGCGGAGTCCACCTTCCGTCGGACCTATTCACCTCAAAGATGAAAATTCTTAATAGCTTGGATGATCGCGTTTCCAACTGGAATGTGTTCGGGTCATTCCTCGGTCCCCTTTGTGGAGCAAGGATAAGGAGAAAAGGCATTTTGGTAAATACTTATTGCGCTTACGACTGTAATTGTTAGTGTTTTTTAGTCATCAGGTCCACACGTACACGCTCTCATCGTATGTATGATAACCACGATCTTTTCCGCACGTTTCATATTTTCTTTTTGTATTTACAATGTGGTCTGATGATTTGCTTCTTTTGATGACACCCCCATTTCAGGTGATATCGCTTCGGAGCATGAATCTGGGAAACTTTCTGGACGAACTCGCCCCATACAAGTGCCGCTACATCTGCTCAAGCCTCGAGCTCGTCGTCTTACAATTTCGTGAAATACTGTTTATTCGCTAGTATATGTTTCCTCCTTTTTCGACGAGGCCAATGAATAGTTGCAATCAACCATAGATGCATATTCAAAGTTCACTTGTATGCCGGGCCGGAAGATGAGAAACATAGAAGGATGCATGGAGGATGAACGGAACCACGGGGAAAGCACAGAGGCACATTCGAGAACCTTGTTACATTGTAAGCTTATTTGTTCCCAAATTTAATGAAATTGGTTCGCTCTAAGCCCACATGTTACGCATACGATCTGGTCTTCAAATGACGGGGCTCAAAAGCTCAAGCGCTCACTCACCGCTGATACAGCTAGCTTACAAAGCACTGACGTGGGGAACTCCTGCAAGATTGGTCGTGTGCCGTAAGACGAACTCCGCATTACTCACTGCGGCCGGGAGAGTTTCCCGGCGACGCCGTCGCTGATAGTGCGGGTCGTAGGCATTACCCCATCAAGGATCATAATATGCACCAACCTGAATCGTCTTTGTCACTTCTTGTGTGTGTTTTCGGACCATCAGGGCGACCGTCGGACATACCCCTGTGAAGCAATGATGGGACCGAATCGAGGTTTAGCATTTCAGAATTCGAATGACATGACTCATTAAGACATCTTGCCAAGTCTGGCGCGACTTGGTGTACTCGTGACTGCTGCTGGGATGGCATGACTCTTCGTTCTTTGTGTGGGCTGGGCTGGATGGATGAGTGATCCCCGCGTGAGTCGGATGGCGGCGCAGTACTGTACGGTGTGCAGTTGTAAATGGATGCCCTGGGCCGGCATCGACACGCGTCCGGCTGAGCCCACGGCGTGTCGCACTTTTTTTTTTTTCGCACCACACGTAGTACGTCGGCAATCATATCTACCGCTTATCCGTCCAACTTTGGCTTCGGCTTCAGATGCTGATGGCCGGATCATCGGATTGTGTGCAATGTGTCTTGTACGTTCATGTAAGATAAGAGAGCACATCACGGAGACAGCTAATAATCGAAATATTGAACGTTAAATGTTGACCGGTGACCATTAGATCCAAACATCGTGATTTGGATTTGCCCTAGGCGTAGGCGTGGGCGTGCGTCCGACTCTGAGAGTCATGGGTGACTCGAGTATCTTCGGGCCGTCTCAGTCTCAGCCCTAGCTGCGGTCATGGGTCGTCGGGAAACGAGGAAACTGATGATCGGTGCCATCAACCCGAGGGAGAACAAAGTCGCTACATGGGCCGGATAATCATCTCATGTCTCTAAATTCGTATCTCGCACCAACCTGGAATCGGACCCGAACGGGCCAATGCGAGGGAAGCAGCATCATGATGACGACGAAAATGTATCCCGCAGTCGGTGGTAGGTCCAAACCACCCTCCCTCTACGAGACAGTCGTCGAGACTGCGCATTTCGCTCCCTTGATCGTCGACAGGTATAGCAAACGGGTCTGGTCTTTCCATCTTTGAATTACATGACATCCTGCAGCGCCAGAACCAATTCGAAACTGGTGTGGGGCGAGATGTCCTGACAGACAAGTACCGAGCAATGTGGGGAAGAAGGACATATGGTCCCGACACATCTCTAGCACCCCAGCTAGAGTCTAAGGCGTATCCATTGATGGTCGCATGGAGCGATGTGATTGGCGGGATGGGAGTGGGCAGACCTTCCTTGGTGAAAGCGAATCTAGGGTTGGAATAGGAATAGGCTGTTGCGTGCCACAGCGGTGCCTTGAGGGAGGGATTTACACCGCGACCTGTTCGCCTCCGAGTCTAGTGTGCTGTCACTGTCAGATGCATTCGATAAGTAGGGAACGACGGGGAGGTTTATCGACGCTATTGTATGGTTCGGATATTGGGATTTTCCGGGATCCGACGCCGATCGCCCAATTTTTCACACACCGACGGCGACGACAGCCTTGATGCACAGACGGATATCGAGCAAGGCCCATATCGATGTTATTGCAGTGGTGTAACTTGAAGCCGCTCGGACCTTCCAATTTGGCTGCCATACGGTTTTCGGGCCCATGTAGGGTTCAAGCCGTCAAGATATTTCCGACAGGCGCAAAACCGTTTGCAAACTGCCCGGATATCGTCGCGTGGGTCTCTAACTAGACAGGTTGCATCGATGCTGATGCGCTCCGTAGACGTACCGAGCCTGATTCGTTCTTCATCGACGTTTACTTCAACGCCCACCCTGTGCCGGGTTCGCAAGATGGCAAACACAAGTCCAAGGCACCGAACGCGCTCATCCCGACCGTGATCGCATACTCTGGTGGGCAGACCGAGTTTGCGATCGACATGGGTGCCGATGCACGTCGCTATCTTCTTGTTTTTGTTCCCCTCAAGCCTGATGTTTCCATTTAGTTTGGAACGCGACTGATGATCGTGCGCGGGGACTTTGAAAGTGTGTCTATGGCCATATACGGAGAAGTCGTCATGGACGCAGTTGCGTCTGTGACGTCGTACACGCCAGAATTACTACAGCCTCTTCCTGAACATGTCTCCATTTCACCTGCGCTCGATCTCTCCAATGCTCCTGATCCTATGTGGCTGGCGAGACAACTCCTTGCATTGATTCCAGAAGCCCCCTCACTCAATCTTGTCATTCGTCTGATGTTTTGTTTGAAACCACCCAACGACGATTGGGATCTCCCTGAATTTCCCCATCTATACTCGGACTTGAACGAGGAGGACATGGATATTGACCTAGACTCAGCATTTCGCTGTCTGAGCCGTCCGTTAGCCGAAGATGCTTCGCTCGAGTCTTTACAGCGGTTCGCGGAGAAGATTGCAGATGCAATCGGTCCAACGGTCTGCAGTGAACTTGTTCGATAGATATTTTTCCATGCTGACGATCTTACTGCAAGTAGGACGATACTCAGGCTTATTTCGTGTCTGGAATACTATGCCGCTCTGCTTCACAAAACCCTCATCTTGCACAAGCACTCATGGTGTGTGTCGCCTACACGAAGCAGTATCTGTGCGCTGATTCTCGCTCTAGCAATCAATTGACTTGGAAAACGTGTTTGACGTTTCTGACCTGAATGACGATGACACGATATACACCTTGTTGGATGCATCAACCAACCCCGACATTTCAGAGTCGTTGAACAACGACTGGTTTAAAGATCTACTCCGATCAGTGGAGTCATCACCCACAACCCGACGCGAAATTAAGAAAGGTGCTCGACGGCTGACAGCTCGACTACGGCACTGGCAAGTATTTGAAGATGCCTTGTCGAACCCGGAGGGTAACTTTGCGGATGCTTGCCGATTTCTAAGGGAAGTAGGAACCGAAGAAAAATCGTTTGGTATCTGGTTGAGCTGCATGACAATGCGCGGGGATCTCTGGGCGAGTCTGCGGGATGGTCCTCTCCGCGGTAATGGCCCGTTTGCATCGTTTTTAGACCCACCGTCGACATCGATATCCCATGGTGATTTTCTTGGTTTTGTTAAAGCCTACATCGGCGTAGCATCTGTTCTAGCGGTCTACGCTTGGTCAGATAGTCTTCCGAACGACCACTGTCGAGAACGTACGTTGGGAGTGTTGAGATTATGGCAAGACGTTCCAGGATATCGCGAAGTACATTTTCTCGCCAAATTTCGTAGAGTGTATCTGATCATAGCGTCGCAGATAGTCAATCATCTTCTCTTACTCCGTCAAATGACCTTCCGGCTGGAATGCATGACAATAGACAACGACCCTCCAGCTCAATCGGGCATTCACGCAGAAAATATCATATTGAATCTCGTCGACGAACCTCGATGTTACCTCAGTTCAGACTTCATCAAGTGCTTACGGTCTTGGCAACCATTCTCCTTGACCTATATCAGCGAGGAGGAGCGTATTTCGTTTCACAGGGCAGCTACGATAGCCGATGATGGGCTGCTCGGTGCGATGGAGGAGCTTGTCCGGTCGGATTCCCCGCCATTCGACCTGGGCCGGGTACGTGGATTGAGAGTCGCCGTTGCTGTTATACTTCACGAACTTAAGGAAGACGAAGCTGGGGACTGGAATGTTCTCGACACAGCATGGAGAGGGGGCATACAGGGCATGGTTTTCCATGTCATAGACATGGTTTCCTCCGTCAGCCAAGAACTCAAGACCCTGTGTTCTCTCAACATGACACGGCCACGAGGAGCTGGAATTGTGGAGCAATTGTTGTTGCTCGCTGACGAGATCTTACCTCTTATCATCCACCTCGAGCCTCTTTCGGTAACCACCAGTCGGTCCATGCGCTGCGTCATCGTGGCGATAGCGGATACCTTCACCTGTGCCGACTTGGTTTTGTCACAAACACCGGCACCACCTTTGGTGGTGACTGGGAAGCGCATTCGACAAACCTGCGTGGCTGTTCTTCGCCAACTTTCTGAGTTGCGGGGGGTAGACTCCCCGAAGCGGGGATCTGCACTCTTTCTTCGAACGCTCTTCGAGCACGGCCTCCGAGTGGACAACACCGATCCAGCCCATCGCATTCGGCAGGTATACACTCTCGTTGACTGTCTCATGCCTAACGCTGCCCCAGAGGCAGCACAATCCAATTCAAGATGGGTACTATCTGTCATACCTCTTATTCTCACAGACCTGGGCACATTCTTCCGCTCCCTGGACGTCGATAGCAAACTCGGTTTCCTTGATCGACTCGTTTCTCTAGATAACGGAACCCTCAATGTCGGCGAGTGGCTGCTGACAGAGGAATTCAAGCATATGGCCAGCATTGCTAGGCTTCTTGGAGGCATGCGAGGCCCACATCATACTGTCGCGCAGTATGAAGTCAATCTCTACCTCCAGTTCATTGCCAGGCTCGTGAACAAGTCATCTGAGCATTCGACCATGTGCGTGGCTACGATCTGCACAATGCCCGAGGCATGCCATGCGCTCACGGACACCATCACCTCCATGTTGAGTGCCCGCCTGCACTCCACGTACCTCGTACGAGTCACCCAAACTCTCGCGTCCTCTCCTTCGATTACCGATTCGACCCTCAAATTTGCAGTCGCCCTCACACTGGTTCGCGGCATCTCCGTAACAGAACTAGGCATCGGTATCGGTGAGACGTTCGACACTGTCCGAGTTATGCTCTCCACCGTCAGCGACGCAGAGCTCGCTCTAGATCGGCTCTTATGGGAGTTCGGACACTGCCTTTCGTCAATCGCAGGATCTGGGAACAGTTTCGACTCGCTAGACGTCCAAAGCGTCGTCCGAGCGCTCGACTGGCTCCGCGAAAAGCTCCCAGGTCCGTCCGATCTTCCCGGACTCTCCTGGGACAAGTGGGACAAACTCTGCGAAGTGTTCCAAAACGGGGTGTTACCAGACATGTACCCCGCTTTGAAATCCATCAAGGGAAAGCTGACACCACTCCCTGATTCGTCGATTCCGACGACGTTGATCCCGGATGCACGCGTGCACCCACTTGCGCTGTCGATTAACGCGCTCGAGGAAGTGTTGCAGCCGCCTGCGCCGGTCCCATGTACACCCGCGCGGAAACACAGGTCGCTCCCTCCGGGACGGGACCGGGACGTATTGGGATTGGTGGCGCTCTCGCCACCGACGGCGTTGTTGAGGTCGCCGGCGATCTCGGGGCTTTCGAAGACGTATACAAGGAACGATTTTAGGGAGTTGAGACAGACCCCGTCGGCCAGGCAGAATACGAGTCGGATGCCGAGTTTGCACGTGGATGTGAGTTGCCTTTTTTCCGTGTTTTTGGTTTTTCATTCGCTCGGTCTTTGGGGTCTTTCGTTTCGCTTATGCGTTTCATGGGAGGACTTGACTGAATGGTTTGCCCCCCCCTCCCTTGTTGACATGTAGGAGTTCGAGTTCGGTGGGGTCACGCTGTCACCTCTTGTTCAGCCCCAACCCATTTCAGTGCCAATCGATCCTAATGCCGTGGGAGTGCAGCCGTTCGGTCTCGGAGCACCGTTTAGTATGAGCTAGGAGTATTTTGGAATAAGTTGGGCGGTATATTTCTTGCTGTGGTAGTGTACATATTTCGGGTTTCGGTGTGTACTGTGATTAGTATGAACTCAGACCTGCCCGATATCTCGTATGCAACCTCCATGAAGGTGGGAAGGGCCAGGCGGGTCTGGATAAGCTGGTCGAACCTGGCATCGATGGAATGCAATTGACGGTGTGGACACGTCGGGAGTCGAGAACGCTCGCGTGTTCATGTCGACATCCCTCACACCACCACACTTGAGTATTTCAGGAGTGGGGAGGCATAAGTCTCTAAAACATCAGATCCCTGCGCCC
>QFEM01001193.1:0-10399 GCA_003316205.1 Boletus bicolor
CCTCTATACCAAAGGTATCTTCCCATTGTCTCACGACTCCATTGACTCTTCTCACAATAGTCGGACATGTGTTTCGCATGCTCCATGCACATGTCCATACTTCTCTTCCTTCTCTGATCTGGTTTACTACGATACACAGGATACGTGCTTCTTCCGACTCCATATGCATTATCCCACAGTTTATCCTGATCCCGTGATATCCTGCACCTGGCCCGTGCGCATATCCAGGGGTATATAAACCCTCTCTTTTACGATACGATTCCTTAGCTTAGACCTCCTTCGAGTTACCTTGTATCTCGCTCTGCACTAAGGCAATCTACACCTTTCTCTCTCGTCTTTGACTCTCTAAGTCTCCGGTCTACTTCTAAGTGACCGCTCCTTGTTATTCCTTCATAAGGAACCCTTGTCGGCCTATGGGTATCTACCCTAGTCGAACCCTTGTCCTTTGTCGGCCTATGAGTCTCCCTCTAGCTGAATCCTTGTTCACCTGTAGGAATCCCCCAGGCAACCACTGCGTTGTCGCCTCATCCATGACTCCTTGTCCTCGTACTTAGGAAACCCCTAGAGTACATCCCTTCGTGCGCTCGTTGGAACTCCCCGAGTGCTACTGTGTCGTCGCTCTCCAAGCGACATCCTAGTCAGCGAAGGCCCCATTATGATAGCCTCTCGGCCGTCGTAACAAAAGGTCTAAGCTCTCCCGAAAAGGCTACTCTTATGTAGGCCTTCCACCATTCCATCCCGAACCGACCCTCGCTGGGGAATCCCCCATTCCCAACCTACCCCAGGAGAGACCTCTGAAGAAGAAGAACCCTCTACCGCTTTCCCAGGAAACTTTGACGATCAAGAACCTGACGTCCGAGGAGATTTAGATCAGGAGATCCTTACCGGAGATAGCGAAGCTAACCGGCATGCCTGATCTCTTGCTCATCATCTATCTGCCTCACTGACAGTCCCTATTCTGATATCCGCTATCTCTAGCTCCTCTATCCAAAGAGGTCCTTGTTCACCTGTCCTCCCCTCATCTTCTTCTTCACCCACCATGTCGTCCCGTCCCACTGAACTCCATCTCGGGGCCCCCGAGCCCTTTGATGGATCCTACGAGCAGGCACTTCCCTGGCTCGCCACTGTTGTCTTCTACCTCACCGTCAACGACGCTGTTTATACCGCTGAGGCAAAACGCGTCGCCTTTGCCCTGTCTTATATGACTAAGGGAACCACTGCCACTTGGGCAGCCACTTATCGCCAAGGTGCCATCAATACCAATGGCAACATCTCCATCGGAACATGGAGCGCTTTCACTACCGCGTTCAAGACCGCATTTGAACACCACAACACAGTCAACAATGCCATCGCCTGGCTTTCCACCAAGCACGTCTCGTCAAGAACGGCGCTTACTCCCCCCCCTTGTCCTCGTACGTCACCGAGTTCAAAAACAAAGTTGCTACTGCTCTGGTCACCGACCAAAATGTCCTTATTGGCTACTTTGCCGCCTGCCTTCCCCCCATTCTCATGAAAAAGATAATGTCTATGGAGAACATGCCCTTGACCATCGACAAATGGTACGAGAAGGCAGTTCATTTCCAGACCCAATGGGAGCGTGCTGCTGAGATATCACGCCGCTATGTCCGACCCTCTACCCAGGGTCATCAATCCTTCACACCGCGGAACTCCACCCCTGCCAAAGACCCTAACGCCATGGATGTTGACGTCATCTGTGTCCCGAAGCTCACCCCTGAGGAACGAAAGCGATGTGTTGAGAAAAAGCTCTGTTTCCATTGCCGTAAACCTGGCCATGCCTCCACTGCCTGCCCCACTTTCACAGGAAATAAACCCACCGTCAAGGTGGTTCAAGAAGCCGAAGAAGATGTCCCATGTTTAGTTGAGATAGACGAAGACGATGAAGATGTCCCCGTAGTTCGGAAAGTGGCCTTTATAGTGGATTTTTAAAAAGGGGAACTTCTTTGACGCAAGTCTCCCCTTCTTCTCCCGTTTGTGCATCTGTACTTGTACGATCTTCGACTAAAGCAATGCAAATTCCCGTCCAAGTCATCATACCCGATCACACGTTGAAAGCCGTCAACACCTGCACCCTTGTAGACAGTGGTGCAGATATATCTTGCATCGACTGGGACTTTGTCTGCAAACACTGGCTTCCCACCAAGAAGCTCGACCACCCGTTCCATGCTCATAACGCCGACAACTCCTATAACAAGAAGGGAGACGTCCAATACTCCTGTGACCTGTTTCTCAACATTGAAGGAATAGCCCGCCATGTTACCTTTATGGTAATGTCGCTAGGACACAACAACATCCTCCTTGGACTCCCCTGGTTGAAAGAAACCAACCCTACGATTGATTGGACCCAACGAACCCTCTTTCTCTCTGAAACCCTCGACCAATCCAAGGAGCTCTACACCACCCACACCGCAGATTATGACCGCCACTCGTCCAAATTTTGGAAACCACCTCCTCGCATTCCATGACACACCCACGTCGACTCCGTCACCCATTCCCATCTATTCGAATACAACGAATGGAAAGACCCTGACACGATCTGCGAGAACGATCAGACCATACGTGTCATGTTCCGAACCATCCAATTCGGATCTCGCTTTGCCCCCCTAGGTTCCTGTTATGTCAGGAAGCTTACCCAAGCTACTGAACTCGCTATGGCCGCCGAGCAGGCCAAACCTAAACCTGTCCTACCCTCGGAATATGCTGAGTTCGCCTCCGTCTTCTCCAAAGAAGCCACAGATCATGTACCCCCCTCGAGACCCTATGACCACGAGATCAACCTCAAGGATACCTTCACCCCAAAGATCAGGAAGGTATACCCTCTCGCCCCAGCTGAACGGGAGGCCACTGAAGCCTTCCTAAAAGAAAACCTTGATTGCGGAAAGATCTGCCCCTCGAAATCCCCCCAAGCCTCACCCTTCTTCTTCGTCAAAAAGAAGGACGGAGGACTCCGACCCTGCCAAGACTACCGTTATGTCAATGAACATACCATTCGTGACGCCTACCCTCTACCCTTGATCTTGGATCTTGTCGACAAACTCCGAGACGCCAAGATCTTCACCAAATTCGATGTCCAGTGGGGATACAACAATGTCCGGATCAAAGATGGACATCAATGGAAGGCCACCTTCGTTACCCACAAGGGGCTCTTCGAACCCACGGTCATGTTTTTCAGACTTTGTAACTCCCCCGCTACGTTCCAGCGATTCATGAACGATTCCTTTAGGGATATGATCGCTGAAGGGTGGCTTGTCATCTATATGGACGACCTCCTCATTGCCTCCCCCAACTCCGCCACCCACGAGGAGCGTACCAAACACATCCTCCAACGCATGACCGAACTCGACTTGCATCTCAAGCTTGAGAAATGCAAGTTCGCCACCGACAAGGTTAAATACCTCGGAATGATCGTTAAACCCAGTCAACTCGCCATGGACCCTGTTAAACTTGATGGGATCGCCTCATGGCCCACTCCAGCATCTGTTAAAGATGTCCACTCCTTCCTCGGATTCACCAATTTCTACCAGCGTTTCATCCCTGATTACTCCAATGTTGCACGACTGCTCATTGATCTCACCAAGAAAGCCACTGCTTGGTCGTGGTCCTCCGCATGTCAATCGGCATTCTCCGTCCTCAAAGGGCTTTTCCTAAAGAAGCCCATCCTACAAATGCCAAATCTCTCAGCCCCCTTTGCTATCGCCACTGACGCCTCCAAACACGCCTCCAGAGGTATTCTTTTACAGACCGATGCCAACGGTGATTGGCACCCCTGTTCCTACATTTCCTCTTCGTTCTCCCCGGCAGAACGGAACTATGACATTTACGACCACGAACTCCTCGCAGTCATCTGCGGGCTGAAAGCCTGGCGACACTACTTGTCTGGTTCTGCCTTTCCCGTTCAGGTCTTCACTGACCATAAAAATCTCACCTACTTCCGCCAACCCCAGACCCTGAACCGTCGCCAAGCCCATTGGCTTATCGATTTGACAGACTTCGACCTCAAAATGATCCACGTCCCCGGATCTCTCCTTGTGGGCCCTGATGCCCTGTCACACCGCCCGGATCTTCTCCCGAAGACCGACCTTGACAATGAAGGGGTTACCCTTCTCCCCAAGTCTATCTTTGTACAGGCCATTGACTCCGCCCTTCACAGTCAGATCAAAGAAACCTCCCAGTCCGACTCCCTCGTCCTGCAGGCTTTTCAGTCTATGAATGAAGAGATTCCCCCTGCCTTCCACTCCCGCCTTGCCGACTGGCAGATGGAAGCCGGTGTCCTCACTTACCAAGGACACGTCTATGTCCCCGCTGATGATGCCCTTCGTCGTTCTATTTTACAGCGTTGTCACAACCACGAGACCACCAGACACCCCGGCTTCCTCAAAACCTGCCAGCTCGTTGCCGCCGAGTTCTGGTGGCCTGGTCTCGCCTCTTACGTCCGCTGCTATGTTGAGGGCTGTACCGCGTGCCAGCAATCGAAATCAAATACTCACCCCTCTGCCCCGCCCCTTGTTCCCATTCGCTCTTCCATGTCTCGCCTGTTCCAGCAGATCTCTTGCGATCTGATCACTAACCTGCTGGTCATGCCTGCCGGCATGGATTCCCTCCTGGTCGTGGTAGACCATGGGCTTACTAAGGGGGTAATTCTCTGCCCCACTAAGAAAACCATCACCGCCGAAGGGGTCGCCGACCTCTTTTTCCACAAAGTCTTTCTTTGCTTCGGACTCTATGACAAAATCATCTCCGATCGTGGCCCTCAGTTCACCAACGCCTTTGCCCGAGAGCTTGGGCGACTCCTCAGGTACAACCTTGCCCTTTCCACTGCCTACCATCCGCAGACCGACGGCGAAACAGAACGTGTCAACCAAGAAGTTGAGACTTATCTCCGCATCTACTGCGGATCCAACCCTGGGTCATGGGCAGACTCCATTTCCCATGCCGAATTCGCCCATAATCACTGACCTTACTCCGTCACTGGAAAATCCCCGTTCTTCCTGATGATGGGTTATGAACCCCATGCCCTGCCATCAGTAATCTCCAACTCCTCCCTTTCCGCCGTAGATTCCCGGCTTAAAGCCCTTACTGCCACTCGTGACAAAGCCTTGGCTTCCCATGAACTCGCACGCCAAACCATGGCCACATGCACCAGACACTCCTTTAAACCCTTCGCCCTGGGAGATAAGGTGTGGCTTGAGGCCCACAAACTCAAACGCTCCATTGCCAATCCGAAATTTGCTGCCAAACAGGAAGGCCCCTTTACCATCACGAAGGTACTGTCTCTGATCACGTACCAACTCTGCCTCCCGAAGACTTGGAAAATCCACCCGGTCTTCCACACCTCGCTTCTTACGCCCTATCGTGAGAACGACACCCACGGTCCTAACTATCCTCAACCCCCTCTGGACCTTGTAGAAGGCGAAGAAGAATATGAAATTGAGAAGATCATATGCCACCACGGAACCAAGGGACGCTGCTCCTTCCTGATCCGTTGGAAAGGGTATTCTGCAGAAGAAGACTCCTGGATCCCAGAACGGAACTTGAAAAACAGACTCCGCTCTCCTCGAGTATAAAGCCCTGTTCCCCTCTGTCTTCTCTCTTTAACCTGCTCCACCATGACCATTGAGTTCACTCCCACTGACCAGATCCCTGCTATCACAGTCGGAGAACTCCTATCCCGTCATTATCAAGTCTCGCCCCTCGCCATTCCGTCACTGCCTGAAGAAAATCAAACTTTATTTCCCAAAGACTTCGAGCCCGCCCCCGAGGCTCTAGAATCCTGTCATTGTTATAATATGAACATTTTCAAACATTTTCAAACATTTTCAAACTTGTACTTTTCTTTCTTTCAGTCATGTGATCAGTGCACATGACTGTGGGAACTAGCACATGACCAGGCCTAGAACCAATGACGTCATGCCTCATGGTACCCATGCCCTTTTAATTTCCGCTCTTCTCACACTGCCCCATTAATCTCTGTTGCTTCCTTTCCCGTGCCTTGCTTCTCATATTAGTCTATTTATGGTAGTTCCTCTCATGCATAGCATGGTCTGTGCGCGCGCCTGTAATTTATATAAGCTAGACACTGGCGACTGGAATCCCCAGTCTAATCCACTTTGTTGTTTGCTCTACTGGTCATTGCCTGGAGGACTTGTTCTTCCTTG
The DNA here is from genome assembly GCA_003316205.1 of Boletus bicolor. Taxonomy (NCBI): domain Eukaryota; kingdom Fungi; phylum Basidiomycota; class Agaricomycetes; order Boletales; family Boletaceae; genus Boletus; species Boletus bicolor. The sequence goes on from QFEM01001193.1 coordinate 6,174, forward strand.
TAGGCCTGCATCAACCGGATCCGGACTTCTCCTTCATCCTCTACTCCTTATTCGCCAGGATACGTGTAGCCTGAAAGACGTCGAGCCTTGTGGTGTTTCTGTCATTCGTGATAAGATCATAACACTTGGATTAGACTGTCATACACAACGCTCAGACCCTAGAGCTAAAGGGAACTATCGGGATTTGCGCACCTGCCCCAAGGTCTCTACAAAATTAATTAGAGACTCTGCGCTGCTTGCCGGAGCTTTCTGCGACTTTTCTTTTCTCTACGCCCATGCCTTTAGGGTGTGCCTTGAGTGGCAAGATTTTGTCGTGTTAGTCTAGAAATTTCGAAGTCCCTCCTTGAGGTGATAGCGCATGTGGGTCGAGCCACGTTTGCATAGGACAACATTGGATCACAGCCGTCGTGCTGCCGGTGGCTGAGTCATTACGAATAAAGTAGTCAGTATACGTAACCAGGGTCTCTGCGGTCACCCTTGGAATTGCTGAAGAAGAAGGCGTTACTATCTCCAATCACTTCCCTATCATCTCCAACCTCACCCCTGTAGTCTCCCCAGAGCGTGGTTGAAACAGTCCGCGCAGTAAGGAGGTGAAAGAAGACACTCTGGATCCCAACGACCATCTACTGGTCGACTTCATTCAAGACTGTTAAGACCGGATCAACTCTGGTACGAACTCCGGAACTCCGGAGTTATGTACGAGGCGAGCGGGACTTCGGCTTCACCGTATGTGGTGCGCCCTTGTCCGAGTCCGGTGTCCCGTATTTATGGAGATGGTCGGAGGGTGAACGAAGGGTTACAAGTAACCGTAGTTCGACAGATGTTGGGTCAGAGGTGAGTCGTCAAGACTTAGAGAGGGTCAGAGAGAGTTGGAGGTGAGTCTAATGCGATATTCGAACTGAGGTACATGGCCTATCGGTAAGTACTTATATACGGTGTACGAACGAGGACGGAGGAGTAAGTCCGAGGGTCCGAGTATTTTCTAGGGTACAAGTATTTTCGGGGGGACAAGTATTTTCTAGGGTAAGTAACGAGACGGAGGAAACTAACCGAAGGGCCAACGGGTAACTACGACGGAATCAGGAAAAACGGGGAAGTCAGGGCATAGGGCTAAATGAAGGTACGAGGTATTGGAAATGTACATTAAGGGGTAGATGAAACGGAGGGGCAACTCCGGAGGACCGGAGTTGCGAGAACAGTGAGATAGGTCTGGAGTTGGCGCGTACAGCACCGGAGATGCCAGAGTTGGGCTTGGGCGAAATATGGGATATGACAAAGACCAAAACATCCACCTCAATAATCTCGTCCTCGCTCCTCTCCCTCGTACCCGCACTCACAAAGTCTATCAGCGCTGCCTAGATCGACAGCGCCAAGCACATCACCTCCCTCTCTTCGACTTCGAGAACCATCACTACTTCTACGATTTCCTTCACCACTACCTCTGCCCTAAAGCCGTTCTCTGCTCAGTAATTAAATATGGTGGAAGTGGACTTAGACGATCTCGTAAGACGTATCGCCGCTCTAAACCTCGAATCTGAAAAGAACAACATCACTAAGAAGATTGCCGACCCTGAGAAATGGGACAGTGATAGAGGAACTTGGCGATTGTGGTGGGTTAAGTTGCGCTTATGGATAGACATGCAAAAATGGCGATCCAACAAACTCCGAGCCATTGCTGTGCTCTCCCATTTTGAGAAGAAGGCTGAGGGCTTTGCACAAATCACCCTTGAGAGGTATCTCAATTGGGAAGACGAGAATATGCACGATGAGCACGGTACTGTAACTGGCAAGAAAGGCGACTCAGCTTGGCCCTCATGGGGAGTTCTCCAAGACGAGATCAAACTTTACTTCTGCATCGACATTCTCTGTCACGAGTCCCTGCGGAAATTGGAAGGCCTGAGACAAAACGGACACCCTATTGACCTCTTCCTGCAAAGGTTCGAAGTTCTAAAGAGAGAAGCGGACATAGAAGATTACCACGTGGTAACTCTTCTCAAAAAGGCGGTTGACTACCGCATTTACGAAAGGGCTCGGCTTAATCGGCCAACAGGAGATCTCGACTATGATGACCTCACTAATGTCTACCGAGCAATCGAAAGGGCATATGAGCAAATTGCGATCAAGCGAGGTCCCCCTGCTAATGCCCGCTTTGTCCCACGCTCTCAATCCCGTTATCCAGCGCCTTCCAACCCTCCTCCCTTCCGTCCCCAGTTTACGCAATATGGAACCCAACCGGGCCAAGGGGCCCCAATGGAGATTGGTGTGCAGCAGGCTGTTACACCTTCTTGCCCTGACATGAGGACTTGCTTCCTCTGTGGCAAACCAGGCCATATTAAACCAGATTGCCCCTCGAACCCAAACCGTCGTCCAGCTTGCACGCCTCAGCAGAGGCAACAATTTGTTTGGGATTATGATTCCGGACAGTACGTCTTTGCACCCCAACAGGATGTATATTCTTAGGCCCAGGTGGCCACGCATTATCCCGGACGACCCCTTCCCACTCCACCGGCCTTGGCAGCCGTAGTATCAAATGCCGATCACAGATCGTACATCTCGGAGGAAGCCGAAGCTTTTTATTGGGATAAGTTTGAGGCTGAGGCCAAGCACTGCACGGCTGAAGCTTTAAAAGGCAACAGCACGTGAATGATGAGGGTGTTCACGTGTCTGAACAATTTTCTTCTTCTTCTTTTTCTTCTTGTTCCGATTCAGACTTCCCGATTTCCAATTTATCTTCTGTATTACATAGTTTGTCTTGTTCCTCCATATGGGTGTCTCAATTGAGCGCAGCACCAGAGTTTAATAATAGTGTGCTTAATTCCCTTACAAAACAACAAAAAATATCTTCTATTTATAAACCCCTCAAGGTCACAATGCATCGCACAACAACATTGTCATTCGGTGGAGAGTTCTTGCTTGAGACTGTCGTAAGATGCATGCGAAATGGCCAGTGGGAAGCATACCAGTTCAAAGCTCTCTTGGACTCGGGGGCTTCTCACACTTTCATTGATCATGATTATGTTCACCATCATGGCATTCCTGTCTATACTTTGGAAAACCCTATAAAAATACATAATGCAGACGGCTCTGAAGGAGCTATTGGACAAATTCGGCATGCGGTCACTTTGGTCGTGGAAATTGCCAGACATTATGAAACCATAGACACTTATATTTCAAAGATTGGGATGCATCGTATGATTATCGGATATGACTGGCTGTACCACCATAATCCGGTCATCGATTGGACCCTTCAAACCATTTCTTTCCCAGGTTGTACTCAATACTGTAAAATTATGGGGCTCGGACCCCCGATTCACGGTTGCTCGCCCGCTGTTTTATGTACTATAGAAGAAGGGCTAAAAGAACAGGTACTGGAGACCTATCACGAGTTCTTGGATGTATTTTCGGAGAAAGAATCCGAATGTATGCCCATTAGGAAGCCTTGGGATCATGCAATAGATCTCAAGCCAGACTTCATTCCGAAGAAGGGTCGAGTTATTCCCCTGTCGGATATTGAAATGGACGAAGTTCGCATGTTCATTGACAAGGAACTCAAAAAGGGTTATATTAAGCCCTCCAAATCTCCACAGACCTCACCGGTCTTCTTTATCCCGAAAAAAGATGGAAAAAAGCGTATGGTCATGGACTATAGATATTTAAATGAAGGTACCATTAAAAACTCCTATCCACTTCCCTTAATTCCGCAGCTTATCGATCGGCTAAAAAATGCCAATATGTTTACGGCCCTGGATCTTTGATGGGGCTATAACAATGTTCGAATCAAGGAAGGCGATGAATGGAAGGGCGCTTTCGTTACGCCCATTGGTGCTTACAAACCAACGGTTATGTATTTCAGGATGACCAACTCACCCCCCACTTTTCAGCAGATGATGAACAACATATTTAATGACATGTATGCAGTGGTGATTATTTATATCAACGATTGTATGATATTTACGTCGAAGAAGACCAAGGAAGAGCACAAAGAGGTTGTTAAGGAGGTTCTGCGTCACTTATGCGATAACGATCTCTACGTAAAACCCTCTAAGTGCTTCTTTTCGAAGGATCAGGTGGACTTTCTTGGTATGGTTGTATCTAAAAAGGGGGTGGAAATGCAGGAAAAGAAAGTTTCTGGAGTTATGGACTGGCCAGTTCCTACTCGGCTAAAGCAGCTCCAAGGTTTTCTCGGTCTTTGTAATTATTATAGGTGGTTCATTTCGGGTTTCGCC
>QFEM01001199.1:0-28339 GCA_003316205.1 Boletus bicolor
AGTGGGCCAAGGGCGAAAGTGGATTTACAGAATGTTGGAACTCCTGAAGCCACGAGTTTGCGTTCTCTAGAGAAGTCTTGTCTGGTGCGCGCGCGAAAACGTCCAATGCGGACAACAGCGGCTGAACGTTGTCCATTCTCTCGTGCACGTCGTCGTCGTCGTCGTCGCCCGCCCGCCCAGGAATCATTATCTGTATTTATCACTGTTGACATAGTGGCAACACTGCACTCGGGTATAATATTGCGTGTCGTCTGCAGAATTCAAAATCCTAACCAATCAAAAGAGAAACAACGGAGAAGCAGAACACAATCCAATCGTCCCCAAGACGTCCTAGAACATCCTGCGATTCTCGCGAGAGTATCATACTAGAAGGGAGAGATGGTAGCCAAGCCCGAATGTCAGTTCAAACGAGTGTGGAAATGTTCCAGGGGGGGGCGGTGTAACGAGCGGGAAGCAAAGACGACAATGTATGCTAGCAAGAGAACTAAACAGCAAACTAGAAGCGGCGCGGGCCAAGGTGAAGATAGTAAAACGCACAACCAACGTATTGTAACAAGGTAACAAGCTAGACCACCCACACGCAATCAGTTTCTCTACCGGAGGAAGCGACGGTTTTTGGTCTGGACACAAACAATAAGGCACCGGATGTAAACGAAGGGGCACATGCACTGACCGCGTTCTTTTCCGGTGTAAGTGGCCGGCCGCTCTCGATCCTCCGCTTCTTGTCTTCCAAGTCGCCACGTTGCTTGTCGAGGGCATCCTTCATCTCCTTGTGCCGAGCATAAAGCTCCTCCTCGGACTGCTTCAGCTTTGACTCCTTCTCTTGAACCTTTTGTTGGAAGACCATCTTCATCTCGGCCTCCATCTTGGAAAGCTTTGCCTCATGCAGAATGCGCTCCTCCTGCATCTTCGCCGAAGGGCTGTAAAGTGGTCAGGGACGATCGTCGACCAAGTCACAAATAAATACTCACTTGACCTCCCGGAACACACTCGAGTCTTGGGCGACACCCATGCTGAGCAACTTCTCGGTTCTCCAGTTTTCGTAAAGAACATCATTCGTGTACTCCCTCAGTTCCTCCATATATGTGCGGACAAGCATCTGGCGGAGCTTGACAAAGTCGCAGTGCTCTTCGTTGTCTACTTCTATAACACCCCATGGGTAAGCGCGACCACGGACGTGGCGGCCGTCGGGTGTCTTCACGACATGATCTGAACCAACGATAGCGAAAGGAATCTTGCTAGCAATTTCCTCTGCTTCTGCCAGGGTTTCCTCGTCTTCATTTTCATAGGTGGGCGCCTGGAAAATTTGAATCTTGTGGTGAGCGATGTCGGCAAGAATCTAGAACAGGGTTATCAGAGCGTGCTCGAGTGGAGTATTGGATTGGTCGTACTCGGGCCTTGAAGTCAGCAATTTCGTCGTCGGTCAAAGTGTCAGCCTTGGCAATGACGGGAATGAGGTTGACGCGGGTGTGTAGCCGACGCATGAATTCAATGTCTATTTGCTTGAGACTACAGAGAAAAGTGAGCAGAGGGAAAAGACAATGGAGGAAAGCACGTACGAGTGACCGGTGGGCTGAATAAAATAGAGGCAGGCGTGAACACGGTTGTCTACGATCTTCTGCCGGTTAACACGGTTCTCTTGTTCCAAGTAGGAGTCAAAACGCGACTCGATGTTATCCAAGATGGGCCTCCAACTGAAAATAGGTGTTAAGGAGGGCGTTTCTTGAACAAAAAATTTCGCACCTGTCGTCGTTGTTGACAAAGTCGCCAAAACCAGGGGTGTCGACGACTGTTAGATGCAGACGAACACCATTCTCCTCGATATCTGATGGAGTGTGGGTTGAATGCGAGGACGGAAGAACGTGGAAGGGGACGTACCTGCTCCGATGCTCTCGATGGCGACAGTCTTTGGACGGTCGGCGGAGGGTGGGAGGGGTTGCTTGGGAGGGTAAAGAGGCGTGTTGAAGAGTGTGTTAATGAGTGTGGACTTTCCGAGGCCGGATTCACCTTGGAGGGGAGATGGGTAAAAAGGCAGGAACGAGGCAAAGGGAAGAACAGACCGACGACCATGGCGGTGAATTGGAAACCTTTGCGAACGCTCTTCCTGTGGACCTGGTTTGGGAGATTTGCGAAACCGACATAGCCCATGAGCTTCTTGCGAATGACTGGGGATATACCGGGAGTGTTCTGCTGGAGGGCGGGGCTGCCGCCATTCGGATAACCGTTGGAGTCGACACGAGAGGAGACGTACAAGTCAGTCATCTGAGCGACGTTGAAAAAAGAGGCGACGACGGGAGGTTTTTTTTTTTTTCCTTTTGGGCTGGGGAGAGGAACCAAACTCGCTGCTCTCTCTTCTCTATTGCCCTTTATTTGCCGTCGGTGGCGCAAGTGTAATAAATATTTTTAAATATGGGTATACAAGGCAAACATTTTCTCCGCCGTCGCCGTCTCCTCCGTCCCGTTCGGCGTGCTCTCCCGCGACGTCTCCTCAAAGTCACCCCTCGCAGCCATCAAAAATTGATCTCCCCTTCGTCGCTCCTCTTCCGTATCGATCCTCTCCAACTCCCTTAGCGCACCGCACTTGTCCTTCCGTCCCCTCCTGCTGTACGACGTCCTCGGCATTGGACACGTCTCTGCATTGTATATCGTCCTCCCCCGCGCGCCCAAGCATCCTTCTGATGATGGAGTCCCCTTGTCATCATCCCACCTTGGCGTCCATGCCGCCGCCGACATAAACCGCATACCCGCCCGCGGGTTCGCGTACCGTGCAATGTAAGTCGCCATGAGCGCCGTCCGGGCATCGGCAGAGTGGTGTGTCGCCATTATTGATGTACACGGGCGATCGTATGTGCGTCGAGGAGGGTTAATCGCAATGGCCAGCCACCGTACAGCAGCGACCGTCTTTATCTTTCCATCTATTCCTTGTCACTTTATATACATCGAACGACGCTTTGCCTTCTTGGTGAATAAAGCCTTTGACTTGACCCACTTCCAAAGCGTTTTGTTCTAAATGGGCCACTCAGGCACTCCATATGATTTCAACACGTCCACAACGGACCACCCCCGGCATTGTCTGCTTACAGCCTCTGCAACCAGTTCCACACTCGAATTTCATCACGAGATATTTGCCGTCAGCTTGAAAACTGGTTCATCCCACTCAGTCGTGTTATGTAGGCAACCCAGCAGATCTACGACGTACCGTCCGGCCGCGCATAATGTCCGACCGAGTCCAAGTCAAACTTGCCCCTTATAACATCATCGAGATCCAGTTCGGCAGTCAAGACGTCCTCCGCTTTCCTAGACGGTCCAGCTAGCACCGTGCCAAGAGGACTGACAATTAAACTCCCCCCATTGATCATGATCTTGTCAGGATTGCGATCATTCGCATCCGCAACGGCGTGGTCATCAGGGTAGTCCCTTTCGGTGGCAAACTGACACGCCGACAAGACAAAGCACCGCCCTTCCACGGCAATGTGGATCATAGAGTTAGTCCAAACCGGACGGTGGTCCACAGTGGGGGCACAATAAATTTGAGTCCCCAGAGAATAATAGTAGGTTCTCACTGAGGCCGCAGGAGCCAGTCTCAATTAGATGTGCTCCGTCACCTGTTACAACACTTACACAGTGGCATATAATTTTCCCTTGCGGACAAGAGCCGGATTAACTAAGATCAAAAGTACCGTCGTGATCAAACTCACCAGCAGATGGTCGCCGAGATCTTGGTCGTGACTACCTCGGCCTCGGTTGAGAACGTCTTCTCCAGCACAGGTAGTGTAGTCCCGTCACCCTGTCCCCAGATCAATCTCTCAGTGGCCGTGGGCATCAGCTTACGGTGTTTTCCAACCAGCCCCTCGACAGGGTCGACAAAGATCACCGTGCAGTACAGTGTGCCCCTCTCCCGCTCAACGACACCGATCACAACGAAAACTCCGGTCTCCTTACTGACCGCTTCAATATGCGAGACAGCGGGCGAGGGTATTTCGATCGCTGATTTATAGTATCGCAGAAACTCGTCTCGACCTTCAGCACTGCGGTCCCCCACGACGCAGCCAAACGTAGACATTTTGGGGTATCCTCCGATGCTGCAAGGATTCACAGTCCACAGACAGTCCGTTCAAGCGAAAGGATAACTCACAACGCCTCGGGAAAGACCACTAGCTGAGTTTTATCTCGATGCTTTGCGAGTTTCGTGAGGTTCTCAAACTTTTGAAGGGTATCTGATAGGTTGAACGACGCAGTGCATGTTTGCACAACGGATGCACGAATCGTATTCGGCATTGCAGCTCGTCGATGTTCTGGTTACGCAGGCGACGCCGTACAGTGGTTCGCCAAACCCAAGTAGGGCGACAGTGTCAAGAGCCGCAACGCCCTTTCATCACGCGATAAGCCGACTCGTGATTCAAATACTCGATCACACGGAGATAAAAATAACAGTAGTTCCCTCTACTGGTGGGCAGAAGGCATAACATCAGTCGGTGGCAATGGAAGTTGGGGAAGCCATTCCTTCGGGAAATCCTTCAGACTAGGTCGAGTCGTCCGCCCCCGAGCGTGATCTCCCTCCTTAGCTTTCTTGACCTTCGCTTCAACATGCCTGGTATCCACTGGAAGGTCTTGGTAACGAGTCGATTTTTCGCCCTGCAATAACATGTCGCTGTGTCTTCAACAGTGTACTGGAATAGAGACGCACATTCGCCGCGGAAATAAGTTCATCAATGGTGTCACTGATCCACTTCAGGTTCATTGCCGGCTGAGGAAAGTCTTCACACGCAATCTTGATATACCCATGCCTTTCTTGTTCACTGTGCAACGGAACACCTGCGTTTTTTGGGGGATCGGGGGTCCACCGCGCGCCAGCAAGTAGTTTGATCTTGTGAATAGCCAGATCGTCTCGCAAGGGCAACTGAGTAACTGGAACAACGACAGTTCGCTTCGCAGTGAGCGGGTGTTCTTCCCCAGCGTAGTCCACAGACCGAATGACTAGGGGCGTTTCTGCAGCAGCAGGTGGTACGAAAGATTTGCGGAAGGCTGCAAAGCACTCGACATATTTTCGAGACACATAAACTCGTGCTACTTACCGACGAATTTGGGCATTTCGTTCTCGATGAGACGCATATAGTACGCAAGCTGCCGTTGTTGATGCAAAGCGATGTGAGCGCCAGACGGTATATCATTTCCCGAGAACTCTGGGAAATCTTCCTCGATATCGAACTCTACCAAATCGCGTGGTAATGGCATCCTCTTCGCCACATCTCGCCGTGCCAAGACACGAGACGTGCAGTGAAATTGCCTGGCTGCCTGTAACGAGGAGAAGGCAGGTCGAGGACATTGCAATGGAACCCGCATTTTTGTTGGAGTGAACAAGTTTACTTCCAAAAAACGATGTCATTCCAAAGACTCATGCCAAACAAGCATAAACTCGACCAAGTTTCGATCATCCTGCTATCGACATGGTGGTGGGTTCCAACAGACAATCAATATATTCTGCACGATCAACTCTTTATTAGCGACTGAATCTGGAGATCAAGGCTGACCTGGAGAATGTCACTGAGTTGAAACCTGCGACGGCTGACTTCGATTACTTTTTCAAGGTAATTTTTTGCACCTCATAACTGTCTTCGTCAATATAGGCTTGAATTTCGTTCCTAAACGTATAGGTTACATGCACATCCTGCCGTGAAGTACACCCAAAGCTCGTATCTCTCAATCGCATTGTGAACCAACCTGATCTCCCTTCGGCTTCCCTACTAATCCTAGTACCTGCAGGAGGAGCGCGAGGTCAGTAAGGGTAGGCACGGAATCGCGCACTTGATATGGCGTTGCTCAAATTGCAAGCATGAAAATTCCGCCAAGTTCGATACATCAATTCCCGTCTGTCCATACACAGTAGATCATTCCGGGGCCTTTTCCCGCATTCTAGTTGTGGAATGTCGAGGTCTCGAGTTCATCGGCTTTGATCCGGTATGGACTTCAAGGCGCATCAGCGTAATGACGCACTAACAAGGATACAGAGGGGGGAATGGACGTGCAGAGGCACTGGTTCTGACACAGTCTTTCCCGAGTTTGAGTTCCAGGATGGCGAATGGTTCGACTATGATGAGAAGGTGTGTGAGCGAAATATATCAACGTCTAGCTTCATATCAATACATTTATGCCTTAGCGGGCTTTACCTGTCCAGATCACCTCCCTAGAAAGTCGATTCACTCGGGCTTGATCCGGCGAAACTGTAAAACGGTTTGATACTGCTTAGAACAATGGATTGAAGAGACCAACACATTTGTCGATTATCCTCATAAAAGTCCAAATATACCAGAAATCACGCTTGACCTGACCATACAGTTCATAATGGTTCATAATGTTACTTCGTCTTCCCGATAACCATGTATACTGACAGAGCACGTTCTGTTACACGAGGCAATTGGTTCAGATTCACGTACCAGCGCTACTACACTTTATTACCAATCCGTGGAGCACACAGTACAAAACATTATAAAAGCACATATGGAACAATGACCCGACCATGGAAAGTTGAAAGCTTGGATGCGACAAAATGCGAAAAGTAGATGAATGAGATAGAAATGGAATGACTGGTGTCCTTGTGCACTGTTTACTGCTCACTTGAAGTCATTGAAAACCCAACCGTCAGGCAGTTCTAAATAAGGATGTTGAATGAGTTCTGCAGCGCTCGCGCGAGCATCAGGATGCCTACAAAAACTTGAGCCTGTTAGATGAACACCGGTGATGATAATGCGTACACTGCAAAGCATCTGTCCTTAAAATCCACGGCAAGGTCGGACAAGATCACATCAGAAGGGATAGGAGGCGATTTCCCTTCATGAGAGACCTAAATGTTGTTTGAGTATAACGATGCATAAACACGAACAACGACCGCACCTTGTACATCACCGTGAAGAAGTCCTCATCCGGCCAGGGCCGTCTGCCTGCCCACATCTCCAGTACAACACATCCCACACTCCATATATCAACTTTAGAATTGTACCCCTTTCCCTTCTGACTGCCAATAACTTCTGGGGCCATCCAAAATACGGTACCTTGCATCGCGGTGTACGCCGCTTGGTCATCGTCGGCACGTTTCGAAATTCCGAAGTCAGAGATCTTGCAGATACCGGTCTTCTCAACCAGAATGTTGTCAGCTTTGAGGTCCTAAAGAAGAAGTTAGAACGATGTTATCAACTGTAAGGGGTTTGATACCCTATGAATGATGTTCTTGGAGTGTAGATATGCCAAACCGTCAAGAATCTGGGCCGTAAAAGATTTTGTAACCTCCTCATCAAACTTGCCATGATCTCGCAGGCAACTCCCAACGGAGCCGCCGGGAACATATTCCAAAAAACTACGACATTTGTAGTTGTTTGCAAGACATAAAACTAACCACTTACATGCTGAGAAAATTTGGGGTCTCTTCGAATCCGAGGTAAGCGACAATGTGAGGGTGGTCCAAGTCTTTCAGTGTCTCGCTTTCCATTTTCAACGCTTGCACAAAACTGGCCTGGCGACTGTCACTCTTATCGCTGGCTGTTGTAGGTATCTCAACCTGTTTGACAGCGATCATCTCTCCGGTAGTGGCATTTAGGGCAAGGTAGACACGTCCATAGGTTCCTTTTCCTATGAGTTCGCCACGAACCCATTTGAAAATCGCTGCAAAAGAGACTCAGAACAATTTCCTGCCAATTCATCGATTACCCACGCCTGGGGCCACCTGATGGAGCGTCAACCATGGGTTTGCTGATGGCCGGTTTCTTCTGTGAAGTGGTGACCTCTTCTACGTGTCCACCCCATAACTTTGTGCTTCTGCGCAACAAATTACCGTACGATGATTCGGCTCTGGATGTACGATCAAGTCGCTTTTTATGTTCTTCGGCAACGATACGAATCGATTTCTTGCCCCTGACATTATTGATCCTTTCCCGATCATTGGAAGTGATCCCGTAAGATGGATCAACGGCTGTAGGTGAAGTTCCTCCGGAGTTGGCTTCAATAACAGGTTTGTCAAGGTCATGTTCGGGAAAGAATTCCTCAAGGCGATCATACACATCCTCGGGAGGTGGACGGTGAGCCCAAGTATACTCTTCGAATGTACTTTTATGTCCGTCCCGAGGTGTACGAGGTTGAGGAACAGTGAATTTAGACGGTATAACGCGCGGGTTGTTACTTGTGTTATGCGTGATAACTTCCAGGGCAGGACGTGGACTTGACCTCGGACTAGTATTGGGCCCCGGCTTATCCTCGCGAACGATTTGACTGAGTGGCCTGCGAGACCACAATTCTTTTGTTACGGTAGCATAATCGTCTGAGGAGCTGATACTGTCAACCAGAGGGTCCGGCTGTTGCGACAACTTCTGAGAAGCGACACGTGCTTTGAAGTCCCAGATGACTTTGTCCCCCTCTCCAGGACGCAAAGTCGATTCGGATAATGTATCTTGTCCGCTAGACGAGGAGTTTTGTCGCGAATCCATGATTGTCCCAGATGATATATATGGGAAGGTACTAGAGCTGGCTGACGTACTGGGTCGGGAGGTGGCAGCACTCACAGGGCTCCGTGGAGGAGTTTCAGGTGTAACAGGTTGTCGCACAGAGGAAGGGGTATATAGTCCTGCCCGCAATGACAATGGTAACGTAGTTGCACCGAATCCATCCTCCCGGAATGGCGCTTCTCCAAACTTTGATATAGTGTTACCGGTGGAATGACTTTGGTGGTGAAGAGAGGGTAGAGGTCGTTGTACGTCCCTGTCACGCGATGCATCATGACCTGAGAGGTCATTGGAACTTGGAAAACGTTGAGCAGGAGAGGCTGAATGCGGTCGAGGATAGGGCTCTTGACTGGGTGACAAGTAGGTCGCAGGACTCGCCGAAGTGGGGGGTGACGGCTGTGGTTGTGGGAAAGGTCGGGTTGGTGCATTTGTGTCAACATTTGCATTATCGACCATAGACCCTTGAGTAGGGGGGAGGGGACGGTGAGGGCGTGGAGCAGGACCTAAAGGAGGCCCGGGTGGTCCGATAAAACCGGTAGAATTTGATGATACATGAAGCTGTGGGCGGCTAGGAGTGGACCGAAGTGGCGGCGGCGGCGGCACGTTCTGGATCATCTCTGTACTTTTTGTGTTTCTTAAGGATCTGCTGGGGCTAGAGCCAGAGACAGGGTCCGGGGCCTTCCAAAGAATATAAGAACCAGTTGGAGCGACCTTTCCCCCCATTTTATGGGGGGTTTGGACCGGACGAGCAAGAACTGATGCGTCAGTGCGGGGCACCCCTTTTCTCCGTGGACTTGACCGCGAGGAGGCTTTTCGTGTGATAGTCGGTTCCTGCTTCCGAACGATCATTTCATCGGAGGCGGATGCACCAACACCTCCGGAGCGAAGTGTTTTCGCCTTATCGACTAATGAACTGGGTAGGATATGAGGCCACTCAACATTTGCCGGCTCCATATTTCGTTCGCTATCTCGTGGGGCCTTTTCTCTTTCTTCTGCATTGGAGCCTCTACGAGGTTGTCGACGAGGTAGGACTAGAGTGTCTTCCAGCGCAGGGGCTGAGTGAGAAGGCTGCACGACTGTTCCCGTGTTCAGATCAGGTTGGCGTCGTCGATCCGCAGGTGATGAATATGGCATTCTTGCGGACACTGGGGAAGGAGGCTGTCGAGTATGATACTGCATATTTGGAGTAGTCGGCGACGTAAAAGTACCCGGTAAGTTGGGTAGGTATTGACGAGGGCGCAGTGTACTCCGGTTGTCTACATCGTCAAAGTCATCAGACACAGCGGACGGCTCATAACCAGTAGGATCCTCCGATGATATACTCTCCTGGCGAGATGACTGCGAGGCCTTTGAGCGAGGGACCAAAGGACCGAAGACTGGTGGTGGTGGAGGAATTGACCTGACTGGGGAAGTAGGCATGGGAGGTTCATGAACTCGCGCGTGAGGATGGCATACAAGGAACTTGAGATTGCCTTCGCCGTCCCCTTGTTCCCTGATCAATCGCAATAAACTATCGTTGGCTAACGCTTCGCCAACCGCTGCGCGGTTGACTTGGGTACGATAAATAGCAAAGCCGGGAGATTGATCCTCATCCGGAATTTTGAGCTGCAGAGATCAAGTTAATTAACTATCACGAATGAAGGAAAGAGAAATAACCTCCGTAAAAATCCGCTCCCAAACGAAAGCTGCGCTATTTGCGGGTGTGACGTCAACTGCCGTGAAAGCGTGGCAGTCGTAAGTGACCATGATAACTCTGTCTGGGGATGGCAAATGGCAGGAGGGAGTTGGAGACTGTATGCGACTGTTAGCAGGGGTACAAAACAGAGAAAGATGGTGATCCTGACATGGAGTGAACTTTCAGACTCCTTGGGACGATGTGAAGATCCTCTCCGGGGCTTCCACAATATGTCAGCCATCTTCTGGATACGAGAGGGTTGTGGCAAGTCAGAACGTTCATTCACGGCCGAGCCATCATCGTGGGTAAATAGGGTAGTCGCAATGTCAGGAGGGACTGCTTGACCTGGTGTGCTTGGAGGAGGGGTCGACTCTACGGCGTTAGAGCTTTGGCTGGATGGCGAAGAAAGAGGGGGGTTTGAATGGGAGGAAGTGATATGGTGAGGAAGATCGGTGGTTAGCGTCGGGCTGACAGGCTTAATGAGGGCGCGATATGAAGATGGTGGAAGCATCGATGAAGGGGGCTGGTGCAAGGACGAGTGGGAGGACTGAGGGAGGTGGTGGTATCGTCTGCGACGATCATCGTCACTGCTGCTAGAGTCACCAGGGTCAGGATTGGCAAGGACAAGGACCCGGCGGCCTCTGTGCGTGCTCGACTTTGTGTCCTCAGACATGGTATGGGCAGGCATGCACGCGTTGCCAACGTCGTCTGATCTGCTGGGAGGGCACTTGTGGGGGGGATGGTTGGTGGCGAAGGGGAAGGGAAGAAAGAAAAAGTGGGGAGGGAGAAGAGCGGGAGAGAAGAAGAGGGAAAAGACGAGGGGGAGAGAAATACCTGACGAAACGGTGCTGGATGTATGCGCGACCAGTCGGCAAAGTGATGGGCCCGTTGGAAGGTTGCAGCAGACGGCGTGGCTGACATAATCAACATAGCAATGTCACTCCCATAATTGGTGGTCAGCACTCCCACGGTTGCGCGTGACGAGAACAAAACAAATATTAATGACATGTTCTTCATTATTCGTGCATTTCGCTCGCTTCCACTCCACTCTCGCCGGACGATATGCCCTCGTGCACCTCCACCTGTTCAGGAACCTCAGCGTGTCTCTCATGCCACTGGGAGCCCGCATCGTATTACCTTTGGAAACTCCGCGCGCTCACTCAACATGCTCTCTCCCCAACAAAGAAGCTTCAGAAGCTGCACGAGCTTCACTTCCTTCCCTTGGCTGAAACTATCCAGAATGGCAGCGTTCACTTCTCCCGCCGTCTTCATCCGCTGCGCAGGAGACAACAGGTCCGTAATCGCAGATGGTGCCGATGATGACGAATCAAATGCCAGTAGTGCCATCGTTCGTTCTAGCTCGGTGAGGAATTCCGGACTCTCCTCCCCCCGCGGCGCTAGCTCGTCTTGAGCAAACTGTAACGCCTCCGCAATGTGCCCGTGGCGTATGTATTCAATAAGCTTTTGCTGCTGAAGGTGAAAATACAGCGAAGGATTCGTATCCAGTATCTAGAGAAATCACGAATAGGTTCAGTAAACTTCATCTATCATCGCGAAGTTTTCAAAAGCAAAGTAGATCATATTGAAGACTGAAGTTTTTATGTCAAGTCTCATCACCGACTTTCATCAAGTCTGAGAGTGGTGCATGAAACGTTTTAATCCTTTCCCATCCCAGAGAGGCTCAAATGATGGACACGAGACCTACCTCGGGGTTCAAATCATTCACACGAGTGATTGCTTCCTCAACGTCGCCACGTTGTAGTGCCTCCCGGATCACCATCCTGCTCTCGATAGACTCAAAGTCCACAGGAGGAGTTATGCCTGCCTCATCACTGAATTCTTGAGCCGCAGACTTGTATCCCTCTATCACCAGATAATCCATTATAAGCCGATTCAAGTCACTGAGCGAACATCACGTCAGTCTCCAATAAGCGGACTAACAGTGAACAGTGAATCAGATAATACATGCTAATTTTGAAACTCATCTCGGAATATTCAGAGAGATTCCCAATGATATTCTCATCTTGTCAAGAGTCAAAATGAGGATGCACTCACTGTTTTGTAACCTGGACCTCGTGAAGGCGGCGGTCCCACTCATCTTTGCGTATCGAAGTCTTCGGAGGCTACACAGGATGCATGAGCACCCCACTACCGTTGAAAATGAAGAAGAGCACGAACCATAAGTGTGACCAGCGTTAGTGCGCAAGAAATTTAAGTCCATCCTAGATTTAGGGCAGGGTTCATGCGACTTTCTGTCCATGTGACGTTACCCGACTTGGAACTTTACAAACTTCGTAAGTATTACTACTAGCAAGTGTACTGGCCCATCAGTCGCGAGAAGAGGACGCAAGAAATAATATCACGCTTCTCTACATGTTTCATTCTTTCCGACCGTCAAGTAGCAATTGCAGCTGGCAGTCTCTGGTCTGCAGGGTAGACCCGGTGGCCGGACAAAGCTCCGTTCCGTCGGGTAGGTCCCTCAATTCCCAGACCTCGAGATATGTCAATGCAGTGTCCTCAGGCGCGGCAGATGTTATAAAGTATATCTTCCAGTCGCATGAGAAGGACTTCAAGGAGGTCATGTTAATCGAACGCAGAGTCATGCAACGATCCACTTCTACGCACTTCGGCGTTACACCTTCGAAACGATCCCACCAGATCGAATCATGTCGAAGAAGGTATCCCTGTTCGCTAGTGTGGATGATTATTAGGAGACAAGTTTGGTCAGAAGTCTTCACGCACTTTGTTTTTCCTCTCCAGAAATGTTGGTTTTATGATTGTTCCTCTTTCCATTGTCTTTCCTGCTGAGTGATGGAGTGGGTAGCGAAGGCTTTCCGGTACCACGGGAGGCCTTGGCTTCTTCTTCGGCCGCTGCGGCCGCCAGCTGTGACTGTTGAATGGTATTGAAGAGTTTGACCACTACACGCATGAAAGAAGAGTAGGTGAGCAAAAATATTAAAGTACCGTGCAAATGGCATCCAGCATACCGCCTCTTTGCGCGACTTTTCGCAAAGATCGCTCACTTTCACCGCCCCAACCTCCAATCACATCCTTGATTCTACCCCTTTCCTCCCTTTCTTTGCGTTCTGTTTGAATTATTTTCCTTGCTTCTATTTCTAGCTTGGCATCGTTCTTTTGGTGCACCACAGAGGGCTTGAGGGAGAGGGGAAGACCCGAAGGTGCATCCGTGTCGAGAAGGGATTGCAACGTCGCGCCGAAATGTGAAGGCTCCGTAGCCCGCCTCTTGCGCTTCAAAGTTTTCTTTGATTTATTTCGTTGTCCGTTGGCAATCTCGTCATCTGTGTCTCGCGAGACCTCCTGATCAGGGTGGCTGGCATCCTCCTCGGAAGAACCTGAGAGTTGGGGGTCGTCACTTGAAGTGACGGGATCGTCCTCTCTACCTCCCGCCAGCTTTACGCGTTTATTCGTAGACATACTATCCCGAATAAAGTAGAACAGTACCGTTTGAGAGGGCGCAGATTGCGCGACGCTTTGATGTTCGGTGAAGTATGTAAAACTGCCTTTTTCATATCTCCGCAGAGCACCGTTACCCGCCAAGCGACAACAACATTAATTTGGGTAGCCTTAGTTACTTACAGTCTCACAACCTCTCGGGCCGTCTGAGTCCCATAACTAAGCCGGTTCGCGGTAAAGCCTTATACGTTTCTTACCGTCCGAACTGAAAGCTCGGAATAGTGGACTTAATAACGAGACTGATCTCAATCCCACATTGACTAGTTAGCCTGGCTGGTTGGCCCGTCCTCAAGACAGCTATCCCACCCAGAAGGGCGCTGGCGATGGACTCTGCCGGTGCGCTGGGTGCCATGGACTTGACACCGGAACCAGACCTGCACCCTTTGTACCCTAGTCCAGGTCAAATCGCACACTTGTTGTCTGCACACTCTGGTCTCGACCCTTCACAGAAGGCCATCCTTGTCTGCCATTGCCTGTCACGCGCTTGTTTGTTCGGCGATCTCTCCCTCCTGCAGTATATCCTCGCAGATCGCCAGGCTCAGCCGTATGTAGACCTCAGAACACGCGACGAAGATGGAGTCGGGCTGGTCAGCCTAACGATACAAGGGTTTGGATCAGAATCAGATAGAGAGGTTGAACGTGAAGAATGTGTCCGCCTTCTCATTGTCCAGGGTGCCGATATCTCGAATGCTGACAACGGTTAGTGACGTTTACTTGTGCCATATATACAATCACTCAAGTCTTTGTTAGCTGGATGGACTCCTCTCCATCATGCTGCTATATTGGCACCACCGAGCCTGATATCCTACTTAATGACCCACGGTTGCTCACCCTTCTCGGTGACAAGAAGACAGCTGACACCACTCGATATCGTCACTGCCCATACACTTCTTCCCGGTCGTGAGGATATCGCCTTGTTACTTGAGGAGTCCATGAGGGGTGAAGGTTGGACCGGCGGTAGAATGGAGCAGAGACGACGGGCCCTTGATGAACAACTGAAACGCAGGGATCGTCAGGAGGACCTTTATCATAGTGTTTCGAAGATCTTGGAGATACCTACTCAATGGTGGGAAGAACATGATGTTGAAATCTCGTCAACAATTTCTGACTCTGAAGACGATGACTTTGATGAAGACTCCTACGTAGGTAACGCCTTCTACCTAGATGCTCTGTTAATGCATACACGCAGACTCCTCCTTTGGACTTCACCTCCATGCTTGCCTGGTCTCCTCAGGACCTGGACAACATTTTCAATGCTGTTATCACTAATGCTCAGGTGTCTTTTCGGAATGCGCAACCTGCCAATGCTCTCTATCTCATGGCACGCTTTGCATGCTTAACCTGTGATGCGACGTGGTTAGAAGATTTAATCCTCGGTGCGACAGACATCATCGAAGAAAGATTCTTCGTAAGTTACTTTCTTAACTTAGCGTCTCACTTGCTTGATGTGAACCCAGAGCCGTTCGGAAGACGTGACTTGTCTAATCTTTTGGTTATATAATGTGACTGTTTGGCTCCATCTAATGCAATGCGACAACTCCATCAACGACGCCTGCGAAATGCTAGGGTCATTCGAGCTCCTGGAGCAAGTTATTAACTCTGTTTTTGGTGAGTGATCGCTTGGATGCAGCATTTCCTTTTATTGAAACCACCAGTCTTTATCATCCGCTTCGCAGAGCGCAAAATAGACCAGTTACTGGATGTAGCGTTGTTAGAGAATGCCCCGCGCTCAGCCGAACTCGACAGTGTTCAATTTGAATCTGAGTGGTCATTCTTGAGGCCATTCAGCGCCAAGAAAAAGACTGGCACCACCCATGCCTCCAGCACGCCCCAGCGCAATGGCACACCATCCTCGCCCCCTTTCGTACCGTCTCGTCCCCCATCCCCTTCGATTAATATGAACTCCCCCGTCCCAGCCACCCCGAAGGCTCTCTCGTCTTTACGACAAACGCTGTCTCGCGCTCGGGTGCCGGCTAACGCAATTTTCGTCGATGCTTCCTCGTCGAAGGGCTTACGAGAGCTGGTGTCCTTCCTCACTGCTCTCCATAGCCTATTGACTTTATCAGATATCAACCCTGTATTGATCATACAGTTTTGGTCCCAGGTCATGTATTGGACTTCCAGTAAGTCGGCTAATTTCAGCCATGCATTTAGGCTCATATGAGATAGGTGAAATTTTCAATCGTGTGTTGACCAGAAAAAAATATCTATGCCGGTATGAGTTTTGACATCATGTGTAGATACGGGCTAATCAGAGCAGGTCTCGAGCGATTCAGGTTGGCTTGAACCTGTCTGTACTTGACGAATGGATAGATGATATGGGCCTTCCAAGAGGAATAGTGTCACATTTATCTCCCGTTAGAGATCTCCTGGTGTGGCTTCAGGTAGCCTCTTAATTATGTACTGCACTGTTTGCTGATAGTCCCATCGTATTGCAGCGTTTGTCATCGATCAACGATTTCTCCGATTTGGTTGCCACTATCCAGGCCATGAAGAGTATCAACCCACTCCAGGTAGCACTGGTCTTGTTGTTTTCTGATCGACGCTAATGAGCGTCTCAGATGCGACGCGCTGTGCGCGACTATAAATACGAAGTTAACGAGAGCCGTATGACCGAGGAGTGTATACAATACCTGACACAACTGCAAAAGGACTGGGAGCGTCATAGAGTCAAAATGGGGGTTGAGGCATTGCGAAAGGAGGTAAGATGAACGACAGTTTTAGCGTCTACCGATGTTGAGCCTGATGTCAGATCAACGAACGGGAACGAGAACGAGAGCAAGATATCGACGAAAATTCCGTTACCGACCAGTCTGCGAGTACGAAAACCCCAAGCATATCTACAACGGATACCTCCGCAATTCAACACAATGTCGACCTCCTGTTCGATAGAACCTTCGATCAGTCATCATGGGAGTCCGCTAAAGCACCGCAGGTGCTCGGAGAACTCCTGGATTCGCGTTATATGCTACCGTTATTCCTCCCATCTGATCCACGCGTGCTATCTGCCGCGCCAGTCAAACGACATATTATAGATTTTACCAGACGTACATCAAATCACCAACTCGAACCACGAATCCCAAGTCGTACCGGTATAGTAGGGTCGATGGGGTGGAAGTGTCGGAGTCATCGAGTTCGTGAAGTTAGCGTCGATACATTGCGGTGGCTCGACAGCTTCAAGCCATCCCGGTGGGCGAGGCCAATATACATGGAATCCTCATTTCCAGGAAATGGCGGGGATTCTCCTCCCCTTTCGCCCGTCAATGATACTGCGGACCCACCAGTTAATGCCAATGTTGTTCAGCCATGCCCACATTCAACCCCTCTCACTCGGAAGCCATCCACCAGGAGCAAAAATCGCACAAGTTTGCTTGGGGACCAGTTCACACCACTCGCGTCACCTTTGTAACCTCTTGTTCAGGCTCTTCCATTTCACTCTTATATATCCTTCTCCCCTCCATCAATCATCGCATTTGATGGTCACAGACCCATTGATCTATTGCCCTTTCGCAGTCCGACACGTCATTTGCTATAGTAGATTGTCGAATTTGTGTCGAATAGTGTATTTGTTTGTTGGAACCAATGAAGTGGGAAGTCGCTAACTACTAATACTGCGACAAGGGCATTTGATTGTCGTGTGGTCGTCAAACTTGAATTCATTATGACTCTCCTCAATGTTGGCCTCGTTTTCTTTTCTTCGATGGACACCTAGACTTATGTAGATTAATTGTTAAGGCTCCCGGGTTGACCGTAATCGTGACCAGACTATGTAGGTTTACTGCATCGGGGCCAAGATCGGAGCTAATAGGTTGGGTGAGGATGAGGCTCTGCTCTTGACACGACGAGGAGATCCGATGCGATGCGATGATCTGACGCTGTTGACTAAGCATAGCTGCATAGCCACTAACCTCTACTATTCCACTCCACCGATTACTGCTCATCAATAGGCTCATGTTCGTCACCACCTCACCCTGGATCCACTTCTACAAGAATGCTGTCGTCTCCGTTTCCAAACCCCCAACACTCCTGGTATTACTTCCAGATGATCAAGTTGGGTGGTGTCAGCAGGTCTCCATCTGTGTCGAATCTGCCATTCCAATTCACTAAGATCGTAACGTGCAGTTCTCTCAAGAAGGCTACAACGTGATCCACTTAACATACCCTCTGCCGGAAGCCACCTCCCTCTCAGACGCTTTGAACGACGCAGGAATAACAACGACTGATAAAGGCAGCAAGGCACCAGAATGGGGCCTCATAACTTACGGACTCGCAACCCAGGATGCTGAGAATATTCTCTCGTGGCTCGCCGTCCGCATAGCAGATCTTAGGGTTTGCGTACACTTTTGCCCAAATGCGGAGGATATTTCCCATGGATTCTTGATCAAAGACTCGAGATCACGCTATTTGCCGTAAGCCTTGTCATGATTCACAGAAAAATGCTAATAATCTGGAAGAGTCACATTCCATCTAGCATCCTCCCAGGAAAACTTCCATGCATCTATCCTACCTTTGGAGGACCCAGCTAATCTGGGTTATGATTTACTGACACATATACACCCCCCGATCAAGGTGTACACGTATCCATTCGTTTCCCATTCCCCCCCTTTTCCTTTTCCCGCAGGGGCTCCGGTCCAGATTGCAATTCGCGAGCCACACATTGCCGATGCCTACTCCCGTTCCGCCAATAATCTTTCCTTGACTCGTACTCTGGAGACACTCAAGCGATACCTGGGTCCTCATTTCGACTTCGAGAAATTATGGGGCATACACACTTATTATGAATTCGCAGAAAGAGACGCATCGAGTAGGTCAAGATATTTTCTTATACATCAACTCTCTAAGCACTGTTTCAGAGACCATGACCACAATGGTCAGACTCTCTTCATTCCAGGTGTATTCACTCACCTTCCTACTAGGTAGAGACACCATATGTGAACCATGTTCCCACAATGACTGGCGGCATTGGCCATGATGACCTTGCGAGGTTCTACAAGGTCAGCACAATTTGGCTAGCATCGCGCAGCTAAGACGCAATCTGTAGTATCATTTCACTACGGTTAGCGGATATATCCAAGTAACTTGTCAATACTTGACCGAAGGCCTAGGTCACCCCCACCGATTTCGAACTTATCACAGTTTCCAGAACTAGTAAGATCCAGAGTCATCTAAATAGAAACTCTTCTGCTGACCTTCAAAAGTTGGCTCTGATCGGATCGTGGATGAAATGATCTTTAAGTGTTCACACACCTCGGTAAGCCTTCGAATCTTTTATCTGTTTCCTTTGTTACACTTGAACGTTTTAGGAGATCGATTAGTGCGTGCTTAGATTAAATGTGATGATTTGCTCCCGACAACTAGACAGCTTTGTACCCGGAATTCAACCTACAGGGAAGCCGCTAGAGATCGCAATGGTCGGTATTATTGCATTCCAAGGGGACAAGTTGTTTTTTGAGTAGGCCATCGTCATTGTTTAGTAGAAACCGATGCTTAATCTTGTCTTGCAGGCATTTGTAAGCATTATCATGTGTCTCCCATTGCCTTTGAAATCAAGCTTTTTCAAGGTACTGGGATCAAGCAAGCGTACTTGTTCAGCTCGGATTGCTTGACCCTACCGGTCTTCCAATTGCCGGTGTGGAAATTGCAAGAAAGGTTTTGGACCCCTTCGGTCTGCCAAGCAACTCTCTCTTAAAGCGATGGAGTGAAAGTGAAGGCCTTCCGATCAGCTAAACGGGTGGAGAACATGTTAACTGAGGTCGTGAAGTCTGCTGTTGAGTAAGTAGAATAGTAGAGCGTTATGTAGACAAATTCAGTGCGATTCCACTACAGTATAAAGTAATGCATAGCGTCGTGAACCCCAAGGAGCTTGCCACGTGACACGTCGGCTAAGCTGAGACGCCGTCGGCAGGGAAGGTTAGCAGTTGCTCCTTCCAAGGGATGCTCCGAAATACTCCCCATGAATACACTTGAGTCAGACCTCCGGAATGACCGTGTAAAGAGACAATCATCTCAACTTCGTGCTTCATGCGTCATGTGTTACGCGCAACTAACTAATTTTTTCGCAAGATCCATGATGGGAACGTCAATGCAATACCTGTGCGAACATATCCATGGACCACCGTAGTAGGAATAAAATGCCCGCTCGGCGTGCGAAAGCTCCACAACGATGCAGTGAGCCAGTGACTGCGGCAGTGTGCGCCCTAGTTTCTGTTCCACTTCCAATACCTTCCTCTGTTCATCTTGTCCGCCTTGTCTCTGGCAGCAATGGCGCATTCGATACCACATAATCATACCAGACCAACTGGAAGTTATAATGATCCATTTGGTGACGGTGCATGTGATGAACCGTTCAGTACTGGCAACCTCAACCATGATGACACCAAGACTTTCGTCACGTACACCAGCGGTGTCTCAGTAAGAGATCCAACTAGAACAGATCCACTGGCAGGACCAATGGAAGCGGAGTCCTTGGCGGCCGACTATCGTCGACAGGATGTTTCGCCCTCGTTCGAGAGACCTGGCCGTCTTCCTACACCTTCCCCGCACGACAGCACCTTACACAATCCCAATGATGTCGTGATGAATGTCCCGTATCGCGATGTCGACTCATCTTCGTCACTTCGCCCTTCGTCTGTCCTCGGAAAACAAGATGATTCATTGGTTCAGAATGCGGCAGAGATGGGTCAGTCGTCAACCTACCAGGATTTGGGTATGTAATCGATCACTGTGATATATACGTAGCTGAACTCATGGCTTGTACAGAATACGCGGAACCCTCGGGAGATGACCCAAACTCTGTGTCAGAAAAAGGCACTCCTTTCAGAGGCTTCCTAGGAACCGGAAAGTATCCCATGGAACAGCGGATCGAGGATAAAAAAAGAGGGATTGGACGGCAGAAGCATCCTTTCGTTGGTGTGTCAACTTCCCATCAAAATGTTACTCTGCTGAAAGTTTTCAGTATACGCGCTCACCATCGCCATGGTGGGTATTTTTATTAACGAACTTGTGGTGAACAGTCGGGCACAGGGGACTCCGGTGTCTTTCAAGGCTAGTCGGACTGTTTCATTCCTCTAACCGTTCTTACCCTTCTCCAGCCTGTCGTCAATCCCATGCTAGGACCTTCTGAGAGCGCCCTGATTAACCTTGGCGCCCGCTTTCCTCCGTGCATGAAGTCTGTGCAGAATCTGCCGTTGTCTACTTTGATGCCATGTACGAAGTAAGTTTGGATTGGGTTTCGTATACTAAATTTGTCGGATTTAAGGTCTTAATGACACGGCGAATCCACCAAATATTCTGTGCACTATTGAAGAAGTATGTGGCTTCGGAGGGTTCCAAGGAGGTGTCCCAAATCAATGGTTCCGGTAGGCAACCCCTGTGGTTCTGAGAAGGAATCTAATCATGTATTCCAGGTTCATCACTGCCATATTTTTGCATGCAGGCTTTATCCACATCCTCTTGAACATGCTTGCACAGTTGACTGTCTCTGCACAGGTAACCATCACGCCCTACTTATTCGGTGTCACTAAGCTTCTGTCAGATTGAGCGAGAGATGGGCTCCATGGGGTTTATGATTACTTATTTCGCCGCCGGAATCTTCGGGTAGGTTTATTCAAGGGTTCACAGGCTTCGGAACGTACTGAGCACCTCGAAGTAATGTTTTGGGTGGTAACTTCTCTCTTGTTGGCACCCCGTCCATTGGTGCTAGCGGGGCAATATTCGGAACAGTTGCGGTGACTTGGGTTGACCTATTTGCGCACTGGAATTATCACTATCGTCCTGGCCGCAAGGTACGTCGAATTAACAACTAGGTGTTTAAAAGTCGAGGCTAAATGTACCTAGCTGGCTTGGATGACTGTAGAGCTCTTATTTGGTATTGCTCTTGGTTACGTTCCATGTGAGCACCTGTATTTGTCCCAGTCGAACCCTCAGTTGATTCACGTGAACAAAGACGTCGACAACTTCGGTTCGTGCACCATGCTGAGTGTGTTCTCATATGCTAATTTTTCGTTAGCTCATCTTGGAGGGCTTTGCATGGGCCTCCTCGTTGGCACTACATTGTATCCTGTTATTAGTCCCTCGAAGCGGCACAAAAGCATCATGTGGGCATTCCGCCTCGCTGCCATTCCATTGGCCGTTGTGCTCTTCGTGGTGCTCATCCGAAATTTTTACACTTCCGATCCATACGCTGGTACGTGTATCTGGGAAGTTATAGTGATCTCTTGGAGCTTTGATATTCCACAGCATGTTCCGGTTGTCGCTACTTATCTTGCATACCTACTTCTTCGAATAACTACTGCCAAGGAACTGGTAAGAAACAGCTTTGTCCTGTTTTTCTTGTTCTAAACATTAGCTAATAGGCCTCACCACTACGAGTAGCGGGACAAGCATTTAACTACGTTGGGACTCTCTGTTTTGCAATGTCATGCGAGCCAATGGATACATTCCGCTCGATGCATACTTAGTACATACTTGGCGGTTCATCCATGGACTCGGACGATTATATGTTTTTAATCACATTCCCTTGCTGCCAGACTTGATGCTACTATCGAAGAGATACCACTACTAGTATTTCAGCTTCATTTCTCCTTTACTCTTGAAAGTAACGCAGACCAGTGCACAGCCGCGCCGTTTTTTCATTGTGCCGTCATTCGTCCCGACATTTTTCACGGCTCTCCTACTCTAGAGCTCAATGACTGCAAAAAGAACGATCTCTCTCGACTCATCATG
The DNA here is from genome assembly GCA_003316205.1 of Boletus bicolor. NCBI lineage: Eukaryota > Fungi > Basidiomycota > Agaricomycetes > Boletales > Boletaceae > Boletus > Boletus bicolor. Next base: position 22,363 of record QFEM01001199.1, read on the forward strand.
GTACCATCATTTTGCATTGATGACTGTGGTATGTATGCTTATAGCCGGACTACTGCGATTCGCCCTGTTCGGTGTGTCGTCTAGCATTGTTTTGCCTTTCGTGCTCACAGAAGGCCTATCCAGACCAATATGATCCAATGCATTGCGATGCATTATTGTCGACGGGAAGCTGGCTAGACAGCGCATATCGTAATTGGCAGCCAAATGGCAAGTCTTTTCCGATACCTGACTCGAGGAAATTAAGGTTGCATGACAGGATGTATGCTCTACTCATACCAACCTGGGGATGTCTCTCAATGCCTTTCGTCGCGTCGCGTCGTCTTCGTCGGCGACTCCGTGACACGAGCGCTCTTCTTTCAGTTTATACATACCGCGGACCCTACCCTCCCCAAAGAGCCTCCGGATGATGGCGCAAAGCATTCCGACCATTCCTTCGTTTCTGAATCTCAAACGAGACTTGACTTTGTTTGGGACCCATTCCTGAATACGACATCTGCCCTTGCACTGATAAACCCGCCAAGGCAACACTCGACTGATGGGCAGTCTGAACGACCCGCCTTACTTGTCCTCGGTTCAGGACTCTGGTACCTCAGGTATGCGGACACTTCAGGTGGACTCCCAGCATGGGAGGCTAACATTGAAGCGCACATTGAAGCAATAAATGGAGCTCGCGACAAACCAGCAGATGAAGTGATCTTTCTTCCGGTAGAGGAGATCGTCCCTTCAAAGTTATCGTCCGAAAAACTCGATACCATGCATTCCTCCGACATAGACGCAATGAATTCTGATCTCTACCATCGCATCAAACCATCAACCAACAGCTCTTGGTCACAGCTCTTAGGATCTGCTTCCTCCGGGCGGATTTCACTTCCATCGGTGTTCAATAAAATGTTAGATGACTCGCAAACCCAAGACGGTATACACTTCACCGAAACCATCGTCAAAGCTCAGGCAAATATCCTGTTGAACCTCCGATGTAATGATGAATGGCCCAAGACGTTTCCGATGGATAAGACCTGTTGCCGAATGTACCCCTGGCCAGGACCGGTGCAGTCCACCGTGCTCGCTGCCCTGTTGCTGTACACTTGCACTTTCCTGTATCGCTCCCGTGAGCAGCTCTCTACCAAGCTGGTTTCTGCGCCGTTTGACATCAGCATAGCTACCAAAACTTGGGTTGTGAACAAAGAACACCTTCCAGCGATGATCTTCGGTGCTTCTATGGGCTTAATTTATCTTGCGGACCGGACAGGATTGTGGCTCAAAGAGCAGAAGCAGTTCAACCCATGGACGTTTGGCTTCTTATGTTTGGCTTCGCTTGCGACTGGTTTGCCGATAGTCCGAAGAGCTGACAAAGACCTGGGATTTCTCAATCGCGACCAGACCGACGAATGGAAGGGGTGGATGCAGAGTGCGTTGGTTCATTTTCCCATCGACACGGCCCTGATAGGATTGCTCCAGTTGTAATTCTGATATACCATTATCTAGGTGCTTCCAAGATATCCGGTATTTATAACCCCATCCGAATTCTCGTCGCAGCCTATCTTTTCATGACTGGTTATGGCCACACAACGTTCTATCTAAAGAAGGCGGACTTTGGCTACCTTCGTGTTTTTCGGGTATGTCTTGTTTCTTGGATTGAAGTTTGTGCTTATCCCTATCTCTCGCAGATATTAGTGCGGCTGAATCTCCTCACGCTTACGCTTGCCTATACCATGAACACGAACTATCTCTCGTACTATTTTTCTCCCTTGGTCTCTATGTGGTTCCTGATCATCTATTTGACGCTGTGGGTCGGATCGCAACTCAACGACAATACGTCATTTCTCGTCGCCAAGATATTATTGTCAATGTGTATATTTGCGGCGTTCATGAACCAGACGTGGCTCCTGGAGGGGCTTTTTGAAATTCTGGGACGCGTTTTCTTTATCCATTGGTCCGCACGCGAGTGGACCTTCCGAGTATCGCTCGATCAATATATCGTATACGGTGGCATGTTTGCCGCACTCGCTGCCATCAAGATTCGTGACAATCATCTTACAGAGCACCCCGTCTGGCCCATATTTATACGCGTATCCACCGGAATATCTACGGTTATCCTCGTGTGGTTCATGCGCTTCGAGCTTCTACAGGAGAGCAAGTTCACGTATAATGCTTGGCACCCATATATCTCATTCCTCCCCATCCTCGCCTTCGTCACCCTTCGTAACGCCACCCCCCTCTTGCGGTCGTGTTCATCTCGCATTTTTGCATTCGTTGGCAAGTGTTCGCTCGAGACATTTATCATTCAGTATCATCTGTGGCTTGCGGCGGACACCAAGGGTATCCTTCTGCTCATTCCTGGGACAAAATGGCGCGCTCTCAACTTCGTTCTATCAACGGCTATCTTCATCTACATATCCCACCAAGTAGCATGGGCTACTGGGGAGATCACAGGTTGGATATGTGGCGAGGAGAGCACGTCGCTGCCTGCCACTCGGGACGTGCCAAGCACCGGGATATCAGCCATTCCCCATTCAGGAAGTGTACCGTTGTCCATAGGAGGCACGGATAGCTTTCGGAGTGAACCAGAAACACCAGGGCGCCAACCACAGCGATGGGTAGACCGACTAGCAGAGGGAACTGGCCCTCCCCGGTCATCCGGTTTTTTCAAGGCCTGGCATGGAGTGTCATTGTGGCGACTCGATGCGAAAGGGAGGATTATGGTATGGGCGGGTCTAATGTGGCTGGCAAACGTATTATGGACAAACCCTTAGGGTGATTAAGAGACTACATGGCATACTAAGCAGCAATACTAATACCGATAATTATATATCACCGAATCTGCAGAAAGACATTAGTACACGTCATATGAAGTTGTGAGCGGAATCAGTATTAGCATGGATGCTCATCAACACTTGTCCTTTAGACAAGGTCAGGGCTTGACTTCTATTTGTTACATCATGTAGAGCAAAATGGAAAAAGGTACTCACAAGTAACCAAGGAGAACTGAAGACTCTGGGCGAGGGCGTCAGCATTAATCAACGAACGGACATGGAAGCAAGCTCAGAAATTTGGGTATATGATAAAAGCTCACGAGCCGACAAAGGCTTCAAAGTAGCGATTCAAGGTGTTCGTCATTACGACGACGACTGAGAATAGGACTCACCTAGAAGACAGGCAGTTGACATCAAAGCAGATGAACGAAAAAAAAACAAATGGAGAACACATTTTGTTCGAACACGTGATGTGTGCTCAGGGCAGGCCATTTCAGCTCGAGGACGCCTTGAGGCTTGTATGCGGACGGGCTCACTCCTTGCCACTGTCCCCCACCATGGCGAATGTCGTCTATCCACCACTCAATTTCCTCCATGAACCAACTCACCTATCCACTCAACGCTTTGGGTTCGGCTTTGGGCTGTCCGGAAACTCACCCACAGCAGGGACAGGCAAGCAACTCGCCTACACCCCTGGTCACACACAACCATCCGCCTTTCAGCAGCTCACCTCTCATATCAATTTACCACCCACCGTCCATCGCGTTCAGAAACGCCGCCACGAGTCGGAGGACGATGCCGAATCCAGTCGTCATGTCGGAAAGGACGTTACAATGGACCGAAGCCCCACCCCAGAACGTCCGAAGAGAGCCGCTCCAAAACGTGCCAAGGTCACATCGCAGGATGACGAATCCAAGGATCAACAATCCTCAAGAGTAAATAAAAATCTAGATGCAGATAGCGACGTTGACGTCGGTGTCTTGTTGGGTATGAAATGTTCCACCTGGCTAGTACAGTTTCAGGCTCTGACGAGCGATTGGACAGCGAGCCTTCCACCGCAGGCACTTTTGCCTCTTCTGAATTCTTTGATAAACACCCAACCTTCACTTAAATCACTCATATTACCTCTTATACCCCGCCCAACATTGGACACGGCTATACAGGCATTAGAGCAATCCGCGAGGAAATTGCGGGATGCTTATCCTTATTCAAACACACCTGCATTCTCCTCAGTTTCTGCCACGACTTCTCTCGGGTTTGGGTTCGGATTTAACTCTCAACGATCTGGTTTTGGATCAAACATGGACGATGACCAAAGGAATAATGGAGCAAATGATGGCGGTGGAATGCGAGAGTCGTACATCCTCTCCCGACTCCGACCTCACATTCACGAATTTGTGTCCGCATGCATGTCCTATGTCCCTTATTTTTCCTACGTGTCTTGCACGCAGGCGACGTCGCAACATCAATCTGGTTCATGGCCGCGCGGTCATTCAGCTATTCTACAATCGCAGCAGAAAGACAAATCACACCCGTCGGAAACTTTTATATTTCTCTCCGCCCTCACTACACACATAACTTGTCAGCCCCCACTTACACAGGCTTCGCTCGCACCGTTTCTACTTCCACGGCTGTCGAAGGAATGGGTGGCATGGGTGGACCGACTGGACCAAATGGTTAATCGAGAAGGGGGCATGTTTGGCGGTGAGACGGTGAGGAGTTGGGAGAAGACGTTGGACGAGTTTGCGGAGACGAGAGGGCCAGAGGGATGGGGCGTCATGAGGGAAGTGAGGGATCGATGGGTTGCGAAGGTGGGGTGGCTCGTGGGGCGGAACGTGCTACACCGGATGGAGGAGGAGGCTTAGTTAGTGGAAGGGGCATGCTTGGGTTAATGACACTTGTGTACAGTATTATATTAATCTTTGACTCGTTGTGGCGATGCAGTGAGGTTAGTTTCATACTTACTCATGCATGCCTCCCTGGCCACTCGCAGCCTGGTCTCGCCGTGCCTGCACAAAACCATCTCTACCTCCTTCTATCCACACAGAGGTCCACGCTGCGAGTGTCTACCCACAGCTTTCTTCCTCGGCTTTCGGTGATCCCAAACCTCACGTCAAGCGTCGCACTCCTCTCGGTGTTCATCCATCTAGCAACCGCGTACGCAAAATCGCTGCGAATCCCGCTTCAAAGAAGGCTCGAATATCCGAACCAGTCGGTGCTCGCCCGATCAAACTAAAAGCGCTGTCAGTGCTCGACTTTGACGGACGAGATCCAGGACGTGTCGGGGACTTCATCTGGTCAGACCCACCCGTAGATACAGGGACGCCAGTAGGCAGTCCTACCGAAACGCTACCAATCCCCACAATACCATTTCCTACCTCCCCCCAATCTCTATACCGGAATCTCCTCTTCATTACGTCTAATCCGCCATTTTCCATCCGCGAAGCCACCAACTATTATTTCGATTGGCCCAAAACATTGCACTCCACCAAATCGTTCAATCTCCTCATCAGTCTTGCACTGCGGAGCGCTTCCTTCTCATTAGTCCGTCGCCTGTTTAGTGCCATGCGGGCAGAGTCTATCCCGGAAAACATGGAAACATGGAAATTACATGTCCGGTGGTTCGTTAGGACTGGCAAATGGAATGATGCTTGGAAGCGTGTCTTGGAAATCACAGGACAACAGAACGTGACTACGAAATTGCACAGCAACACCATTCCTCTCCCTTTGTGGCTGGAACTCTTTGGCTCGCAGAAGCGCGGTGCGCTGCGACATTGGGTTATCGCTGACCAGAAACCTCACATGGAGGCTGGCTTGGCGACCGACTGGGGTCTTACTTCAGAGACTGGCCCGGATGCTGGCTACGACGTTCACTTGGATGCTGGCCAGGAATCTCGTTTGGACGCTGGTGTGGAAGATGCGGAACGTTCAACACCACTCCTTCGAAAGCGACTTATGCCACGCCGTTATCAGAGGCCTCGTGCTGTCGAACTGTCGCAATACCGAGCGCTCATGCAAGTTTCGCCTCTGCTTGCTTCTTCCGACCAAGTTCAGATCCTACCCAGAACCATTCTCATTATCACGCGGAAAATGTACCAGGTAGGGCAGAGAAACTTGGCACTCTCTACCGCCCTGTCATACGTGGAATCTCTTCCTTCCCAACTCAAGCGATGCGACCGGCGCAGAGTTCTCGATCTCGTTAACTTCCACCTTTCCATGGTTGC
>QFEM01001207.1:0-30272 GCA_003316205.1 Boletus bicolor
TACTGGTAAGTAAGTAGTGGGACTTGAGTGTGCTTTGTCAAACTCGCACATGAGGCAGATTGGTCATGCGCAGGGGTTGGCTCGCCGCAAGCGGGCCGAAGCTCGGCAAGGGGTGGATTGCCAGATGTGGAAACGACCACCCAAGGGGTTGCCGCTCGGCACACCACCTGTGGCCTCAGAAAATGCGAGCGGGGTGTACATTTGAGTGCTAATACGCGTCGCATTCACTGTCGGACTTTCAAGATAGGTCGATCGGTCGATCGGTCGACCAATCAACCCCTGCGCATGGCGATGCTCCCGGCGGTGCTCCCCGAAACCGACGCACCTGGGCGTGACATGTGTACCTTGTAAAATTAATAGGAATTTCACGGCGAAGTCTTTCAAGAAATCCTACTGGTATCAGGTTTGAACCATAGTAATACATATATAAGCAGTAGGAAATGGCGTGATATGAAGATACAGCTGGGCTATTAATTTTTCAATGGTAAAATGCAAGAAATATCATTTTCTCGAACTCCGCGTCCAGCGATCGAAATATCAGGCGGCACGGTTGTGCGGCACGCGCTGTCAATGCGGCGGTATGTTTCCGATTCGTTCGTGGAGGCAACAAGGGAATTCTGATTGATCTTGTGTTAGGTTTTCCATCCGGTCGGCAAGATTCATTGATCCTTATTACAAGGGACTGAATGGCACACAGGCCGCATGGGCGATTAAAAAGTATCGTGGCCACCGAGTTCTTCCAGAGAGCATCATGTGCGGGAGCATCGCCATGCGCAGGGGTTGATTGGTCGACCGATCGGCCGATCGACCTATCTTGAAAGTCCGACAGTGAATGCGACGCGTATTAGCACTCAAATTTACACCCCGCTCGCATTTTCTGAGGCCACAGGTGGTGTGCCGAGCGGCAACCCCTTGGGTGGTCGTTTCCACATCTGGCAATCCACCCCTTGCCGAGCTTCGGCCCGCTTGCGGCGAGCCAACCCCTGCGCATGACCAATCTGCCCAGTTTCGCAAGACCATAAACGTCGTAGCGGCGCCAAGGCACCAGTCCCGACTCTAGTACAAGCAGATGGGTCTGACTTTTGTTTAATTACAATACATACAACAAAATGGACAACTATGTGATTGATGATGAGATCTTGAGAAACCAGCGCCACCTCGCTTTGGCACTTCGTGCCTGCACAGTGCTCAGACTGTGGCGTGTTGGTCATTCGTCAGTCACAAAAATCTGTTCGTTTGCAGGCGCCTGACCATTTGCTGCAGACGAAAACAATACCCATCGGGGAAGAAACTCGTTAGATAATATAGTTCAAAGTCAATTGGCACGAGTATCCCCGGGTGCTGGCAAGAGCGTGCATGCACAGTAATGTCAGATGATCATGATGAGTGCGTGATGTTCCTCACCAAGGGTGTAGAATCGGTGCAAGAGATCAATCAAACAAGGTATGACTCTGAATGAGATCGGGAACCAGGTGCGGGTGCCATGCGCGCAGGTTGGCAATTACGCAGGTGCAATCAGGCTGTGTTGAGATCGAACCATGTCAGGAATCCCATTACTCCCATGCGACGAATCACACTCGAATAATGACCTTACAGATCCGAGATTTCAAGTGCCTGGTGTCAGTGAGTGCACCGCCAGTCTAGACATACTCGCCAATTAGAGGAAACAGTGGGTTTGACGCAGTAGACTCGAGGCGATTGGTATAATAGCTTAGGTAATCAAATGATCAGATTTAGTGAAATGTTCCCGCGGGGTCCGTTTGCTTTGAAACCTGGCTGAGAGAACCCTCCTCCACTACTGGTTGGAGTGCGACCATTTTGATTCCGAGAACGACAACACAAAGCTTGTGGGGATTCATTCTACATAATGCCCGACGACAGTCCGAAGGAGCAGTCTACATCCGAGTCTGCGGCGCAAAACCAACCTGCCCCTGAGATACCAGCCGCACCTGTCCAGGAGCTGTCCGCCCCCGTCGCATCCACCGGCCGCGCAGGGTTGCTCACACGCGCTCGAACATTTCTAACTTCCCCCCAAGTACGGCTTCAGGACTCAGACGCGAAGCGGACTTTCCTTACGGAAAAAGGGCTCGCCCCGAGCGAGATCGAGCAGCTGCTCCGAGAATTGGTGCGTCATTAGTTGTCTGGTCCCGTACATGCTCATTCGTCTCGCAGCCTCCATCTGTACCACCACGCACTTACCCTACACCACCCCCTTCCAATCTACCCGATCTCCTCGTTGGTGTCGCCCGAATATTCACCTGGTTAACCGGTACCTCTGCAGTTGTCCTCTTCGTATACTACGTACGAAGCGACTTTAGATAAGCCTGTAGTCGACACTCATAAGGACCTTTTCAGAAATATCTCCTCCCGAGACTCGCGCAATCCTACGAAGCCCGCCTCGCTCTTCGGAAGCACCAATCCGCTCTCATTGCACGCCTCGCAGAGTCCGCTTCTGCTCTCAAGGCAACCCAAACAGAATCATACAAGGACCTACCTCGAACAGTCCCTGTTTACGAGGATTCCCAGTATGCACAATGCCACGCTATAGATGATCTATTGTCACATGTAGGGAGTTCTCGGGAGGAATCCGCCCAACCAGGTGCAGACATTCCAGATATCACAATCCTCCGTTGCGCGCTGGAGGAGCTCGGTCGCTCAAAGACAGACGGCACATCTACGGAGGAGGTTTTCCGTCATCTCGAGAGTAAACTCCCGTGGTTGGGTCGCGAGGAGGGTGCAGCTCGCCAGGTCTGGTTTACTGTGTTTGTTGTACGTCATCTAACTTCCGGCTTCCCGAACAGAACGACCTTTGGAATCAACTCAATGCTTGTCCCTTGTTTGTGTCCTTGCCTAAACCAGGTGCACCCAGCCCTGTGCCACTAGATCATCCATGGCGGCTTCTTTGGAAGTACGTACCTCCCCCGCTTCTAACCACACCACCATTACTTGCGAGCTTGGCGAACCTGCAAGCAGCTTTGCCCTGCAGCCAAGAACTCGCGTCCGCTAGCTCTGGCGGTCCGCCACCAGTTCCCACAATCTCTGCCAGGCAACGAACACATCAAGTCCTTTCGGACTTCACCGGGTATATCACAACACAAACATATTCTCTCGGTCTCTCCTCAATACGAAGTGCAAATGGGGTTGCATCTGACGGAAATCCAGTCCAAGATGAACTCCGTCGCGAAATCAGAGCACTGAAAGGCCTCGTGTTGAACAGGAGGTCATTCCTTCCTTCCGGCACCGGAGCTTCTGGATATACTGGTGACCCTCCACGATCCTCTTGAGGCATGACTTCGGGTTGGAGCATCCATTGCTTGTTAGAACGGGCGACTCAAGGTCATAAAATGTATGGGATCAGGAATACTACATCCTGATCTACGTATCGTACTGCAATATTTCATAAGAGAATCCAGCTCTTCCCAATCAGGATCTTGAATGTCCTATGCTCTGCCCCGACCCGCAGTACCCGCGACCTTAGGCCGTAGTCTGGAGTGGAGTATAAGCAATGTGAGATATAATGATAGAATGGAAGATCAGGCAAGGTCCATAGCTGTGCGCGGGTATCAACTGATGCTATGATGGTATGAGAAGGTACGTCGAGAGATTATTTATTATGCGGTATTCTTCAACATTGACCGAGGAATTGGTTCTTGGGGAAAGGTTGGCCGTAGTCCCCTCTCCACGTCGTGAGGTTGGGATTGGTGTATGCCTCGATATATCTGAAATTATTTCAGGTCGTTCAATACGCGACGAATGAACCAAAGAGACCCACGTATTGATATACTCGGCAGTAGGGAAGTCCTTTGGATCGCATCCAATGTTGTGTGCGTTCGAAGGCTGGTAGACTCGTATGTAGTCGACTCTCAGATGGGCTGGGAATGGGAGATGATCGAGATCGACCACCCCAAAGTTAGTTGACATGCCCAAGTTGACTATGATGTACTGGTTGGATAAGTGTTTGTATACTTGTTTGGCCAATAAGTATAGTGGGACAAACCATTGGTTCTTGAGGGACAGGCCGGCCCGAGATCTGGACAGCAGAGTCAGCGGTCATGCCAGCTACGTTGAGCGTCCAGGCAGCCTTGTTGTTGGATACCCATGTGATGTACTGTGGGTCACACACAAGTTAATCCCCGTCATCCCAACTGTCAATCCGTGTCTAGCTCACGGCGTTATCAAACCCAGGGACGTACTACGGTCGGCATCAGTTTCACACGAACAATGGCCTCACGACGGAAACATGACCCACCTCAAAGCCGTAAATCGAGTAGCACCCAGTGATCCCTTCGTAGCATATTTGATTCGTCTGGGTCACCACTGATGTCGCTTGCTGCAACGCTGACCCGATGTATGTGTTCTGGACACTGATGGACGGATCAACGATCACCTCGTTCGCCGAGGTATTTTTCCAAATGTAACCCGCGTCGAAAGGCTTCATTAAGTGCGGATCTTTAGTTAGGTCTTGATCTGGGAAACGTAGAAACCACTGACCGCCCATTGAGCAGACTGGGATACCTGGCCCATCAAAGGAGTTCCTGTAATCTAAAACATCAAAGATCTCAACTCCACGAGGGATATCAAAGAAATAGTTACCCACTTGTGCCTCGAATATATCTATCTCGGGTGCTGCACGACCAACAAACGTACCATCCGAATGTTTTGGGCCAGGGTGAGACTCCCCTGGGCACGTACAACGAGATAGCCGTTGACCTGGGAGGTAGGACAACACACCACCTTTACCGGTATCGCCGCCTTCCGTGGCTGCCACTGGTTGCCCATTGATAGACTGGTTTGCGACAGTGCCAACGTCACATGCATCATATGTATATGGCCACTGAACGGAAATTGATCACAACACAGGGGGACAAAACCATGATATCTCACCATGCCTTCTAAACTGGCACCATAACCAGCCCTGCCGAGATTCCCGAGCGTCCATATCGCCGGCCAAAACCCTTTCGTGGCATTCATTTTCTGCTTCACAATGTTTTACTATAGAAAATGCCTTACCAACAATATTGTTCACACCAGGAAGCGATACGTTCGCCTCGATATACCCGCCAGTAAAGCAAAACTTGTTCCTAGGACTGGTTAATTTTCGAGGCTCGTGCAAGGAGAAAACATACCAGGTCGACATCATCCCTGGAGTTACATCAGAATGGTATGTCACTGATGTTGCGTCTTAAGCTAACGCACCTCCCTGATAGTCTAAATTATGTGTTTGCTTCTGCGACAACGTCACAACCAGACTGCCGTCTTGAGTGGAGATCGCGTCTGGATTATACCATTCCAGATTATTTGTTTCCTGATTCGGAGGTCGGCTGGGTACAAGTGCCGATGATAGGGTGTGGCACTTACCCAGTAATGCAAATCGACAGCCTCCCAATAGGGATCATCTCCAGGCCAAAACGTTCTGCCGGGAACGTTAAACTCATCTGAGAAGACTAACTCCATGTCAGATCCGCCATTCCAGGACGGCTTGGTGTAAGCGTCCTTTGGCGTATCGATGTCGATGAGAGCGCGATATCCCGACAGGACTGGGATCTGGATATTTAGACGAGTTGAAGTCGACGGAAAAACGTGTCCTACGATGGACCCACCTGGCCACTTGCGTTGATACCACCGAGACCAAAGCCACCGTTGTTCGACATCTGGCTCGTGTTGAAATATGTGATCATGGGATATCCGGCACTGTTAAGAAGACAACCTGATTAAAAGGACATGCCACTGTAAAATGGATGACTCACAAGAGTGTGACGAGGCCGACGACGAGGAGAAAAAGACAACCCACGTTCACAAAGCCACGATGAGCGAAATGCGACCAGGTCCTCATATCCCTCGCGTCTGGGTTATGCAGGTCATCGTCGGGCTCCTTTACATCAGCATACAAGCTAGAGCCCCAGTGACGTGGATCAGGTGGTAAGTGAAACTACAAGATGGATGAGTTGGACGGCCAATCCGAGATTAGAGACCTACACGATTGGATATGCTTGCTATCCCTGATTTTCGCCTCACGGGGTATGGAGATTCCTGTGACTGGAGCATTTTGAGTAAAAATACGACTGCATGGTAAAAGCGGTCAACCCACCGAAATACTAGCGAAGCTTTGGACTCTACTCTGTGGTGACAGTGCATGGGTGGTGAAGTGAGGGGTGGTAAGCAAGCTAGACCTTAGAGAGTACGAGACCTGCACCTCGAGTGGCATGGCTGTGGGGAGAGTGCGGCAGAACGCAGCGCAAGCGGGCGGAAGATAAAGATGTACTGCCACGCTAGCGATGAGTGGTTGCGATAAGTATTCTTTTCATTTTATTATTCCCTCGGCGGCTCCACTGCACCAGAGAAGGGATGTTTATTTCCGATGCTGGCGGCATAAGTGACTCTGACAGGTTGGACCAAACATACTTTCCTATTCAGGAAATAATCCATAAATTCAAACTCTGCGGACTCCCCTCACCTCGCTTCAACGTGCCAACGTGCCAACCGTTGCAGGGTGCGGATGGGCCAGTCTCCAGCGACCGCTGACGCAACGGCCAAATACACACTTTACGGGTCAAATCAAACTGGTTACAAAATATCGTACCAACTATCCCACTTCAAACACAGCGCCGCGTACAAGTGCGTGGAACGGATTCGGACGCCCATGTGGTGGCACCAAGATGTCAAAGTCACGTCTGCCATCCCGGCCCTCACACCATGCGGTAACTGTGGCAACTTGGTGATGTTCTGACATCCCCGGAGCAGCTGAAATGACTAGTAGTTTACCAACTCTCTTGTAACTGAGCGGGTCCATTGGCGCATGAGTATAAAGAGGTTGTCATGACCATTCCCAAATGGATGGGATGCCTTTCCGCAAGCGTTTTAGAGACGCTCGTCTGTGGATCTGTCCGTAAAATTTGACGTGCCGAGATCCCGATGGTAATAAGGTCACTAATACCACCACTGTGAAGCAGAGTCCTCGGGCCTGCGACCATCCCATCTTGGTCGCAATATCTCTTGGCCCACACTCTCGTACGTCCACGCACTTTCCTCGGTGCTAAGTAAGTTCTTTCCACCACTTTTATTTCGGTTCACAGAATAATTGTGCGATGTTCTAAATGACATCTCACGGAGTTTCTTTACTCGCCAGGGCGCGATCCCAGACTCGGCTCTTTCCGAGAGCGGGATTTATTCGGCCGTACGGTCGTATGGGACGAACGTACCAAAATCTCTACTCTACGGACATTACGTCCACATCTTGAACTTGATATATTATGTTTCCAGCCATCAGCAGCTCGACCACACGCGTTCCTTGCATGCCGCATGTGGTCCAGGTTCCCGATACGGAAAGATCCTGTTGTCTGGACAACAGGCACACTAACTAGGGTGACAGCTCTGATCCATCCTTGAAGAACATTTGGCGAGCGGGTAGGCGGGACATTGCCAACCTCGTAAGCGAAATGGCACTCAAACAGATGCCACCGAGATCACATGATTCCCTCGCGACCTCGTTCGTCGCGGAATCTCCGCGATCTCTACCGCGGGTGGCGGCATCACAGTCAAGTTTCCCCCTTGAAGGGAATACAGTCCAACACGCGATCTTTTACCTGCAGCTCCTCCGGAGTGCTGCCAGAATAGCCGGTTTGACCTCTGATCATTCTGTTCATCTTGACCCTGATAGTAACTTTGAACCTCTATGGAGGTGCGTCGTTCCAGGTCTCCTCCACTATTCGGAATAACTGCAGCCATGACAAGAATGGTTCCAGTATGGCAATACTTGGACGCGACTTGAAAGCTTGAAGTCTAGATTGCTTTCTTGCTGCGTATCTCCCCGGTCATACGGATTGTCTTCGGATGACCATCGTTAGAAGATTGCTTTAGTCGGAGATTCTGCCATCGTTTGAGATTACCGCCGGCGGTGTCGGGTAGACTGGTGGCGGTTTCGGGCTTGTTTTTCCCTGTTTCGGAAATTCACACTTCTGAAACGAAATTATTTGCAAGTCTCGCCGCCTTCCTATCTAAGCTTTCGGAGTCCACACCCGCGATTGCGCATATTTAGGGTCTGGATCTCGTCGACTTCGCTCCCTAAGGTGACACAAGGAGCCCCGACGTCAAGAGGGGTACTTGATTGTAGACGAGACAAATGTATTAAGCCTTGGCAACCAGCTTCGTCAAGCTTCATGAATTTTGCTCACGTTGAGAGTATCGTCTCGGGAACCTCGGGCTAGGAATTGCAAACACCACACGATTCAACCCATGTTATTTGACATCGAAGCTGGAATAAGGTAATTGATGTCCACTCTACCTCAACGTTGTGGCAAGCCTCCTCATGCTGACAGTCTTGTTTAGGGGTCAGCAAAGCAAGGAAGCTACCGTATGATACACACGGACAGAAAGCTCCAGACCAAAATGAGTAGAGCAATTATTGACAAGTAGCCTACAGTTTCAACACGAACTTCAGTCCTCGACATGTAGCTTATAAGGAAAAAACTTGAGACGGTTGTCGTCGGTTAATGCTCCTCGCAGATTGAGGCCGCACGTGGAAATATTCGCTCGTTTCTCGAGCATTGTAATGTTGCATATGAGGTCACCCCGTTTGACGAGGGCCTGTACCAGGAATGTATCGACGCTGCGATGCGACGTGGCTACCCGGTGGACGGTGATCTTTCTGTGCGGATGTACATGCAAGAGGAGTCTAGTATGCAGCAACCCCACCCATGCATTATGTCATTGGCATGATGCATATCTCCCATCGGCAGACCGTTTCCTAGCAGAGATGTCTGCCATCTGTTTGTTCAGTGACCGATTCATTGGAGGGAGGGAGATCTCATCCGTCGGACCTCGGACTTGTATCGGCCAATTGCCTCTCAATTATTCGCCACATCAGCGATGAAGTTTGTCACTGACACGTCACTGGAGCATGAAACGAGATCCATGAAGGTCTCATTGTCGAAATTACCTTCGAGAACATGTCACTGACGACGACGAGTAGATCTCGATCGAGCGCTGCACAACTGTATCCCACTTACCAGCGAGGCTTGTCTGGTCCCGCGGTTCCCGCGGGAGATCCCCTGAATGATTATACTCAAGCGATCCCAGAGATCGCGCTGTCCATCAAGTACCTTGTCATATCTCACGTATGACACTGTATGATATATTACCCTTTTACAAGAAAGGACGAGAGGGTGAGACGACCAACCAGATTTCCACGCTAGCTGCTTGCACCAATAAATTGAAGTTGGAAGCATTTGGTGAACTGGTGGAGACAATCATCAGTATCTACAAGAGGATTGTAGAAATACCTAGAAGCTTGCGAAGTGTTTAAGCATTTCATGCCTGGATACATTCGGCTCCATACCTCCACGCCGAGATATTGATCGGAGGACTTGGACTTGCAGGCACTGTATTATACACCCTTGTACGTCGAATATTTCGATATATGATAAAACCTGCACTCCGTTGTACGCTGTCAAGTGCTTGCCAGATAGATGTGAGTGTGCCGCGTGTCGAAGGTGGCATGTTGGTTCAGATCTTCTTGGGATTTACGTCTTGATTGTGGCAAGTATTCCTATCGGACTGTGATGCAAGAGAGTTTCTGGCATCTCGATTGTTTCCGAAGGTGGTTCCTTGCTGGGGTGGCTATTGATGCAGAGATAATGACGAGTTGCGACACAAACATTACTTACAGTAACGGGTGCGACACGGAAATTATCTCACTTGATTGTCGGATCCGAGACCGCGGGTCTGCAGGGTTTGAGCCGTTTGTTGTCTTGAACAATAGCTTAACGGTCCCTATACAATGCAGTGATAGGCACACCACGGCACCGCATTCAGATCGTCGGGCCTGTTCGACAGGCGTGCCAGCGGGTTGCGGAGGAACCATTTTATGGTCGAGTTGAGATGCCTTCCCGAAACCCTCACGCAAGAAATCGTCCGGCGCCCGTCAGCGGGCTGGCGACTTGCTCCGGCCCGCACTGCCGCTCTGTGCGCTCCCATGGATTAGGACGATGACTCCGCGCACGTACTCGGTGATGTTTGAACAGGTCGAGTTGCGTAGGAATCCGCGCGCCTAATCGATACGGTACCAGTGCCGTTCGAATTAGATCTTGGGTACACCATTTTTGACGACGTTGAAGCTGTTCGCTATTCTGTGGCGCGCACCAATCACGACTGAAAATGGAAACTTTCTCACATCCAAGCGCCAAGGCAAGCGACCTGGAATTCCAACCATCATCAGGTCCCACTAGTACTGCAGTTTTTATCCACACCAACTCAATCATCTCCGTCGCTCGTTTATCACAACACTAGCAGTCAGACAGTCGACTTCACAGGCCTAAGTTCAAGGAATGCCAAAATGGTTTCAAAGAGGGACCACGAGGATGCAATCCCAATGTACGACAATGTGGACCTAGACATGGTCGTCAAAGTCCTGCAACAAACTGCTTTCAGTCCGTTGTCTTTGATTGGTCGCTCGATCCACTCATTTGTTCGCATTCAGGCCCATTTTTCACGGTTTTCATTCCTGTATTCTACTTTTTTCATGGCCGCGGGGTATTGGCCCCTGCTGTGATTAATTCCGCGTGTTACTGTGCTATTGTTTGCGTGTTCTGTGGGTGGAACCTATTCCAGTGATGTCGTCCTCTGACTTGCAATAGGGCTATTAAAATGGCTCTCGACCTTGTACAGAAATCAAGGAAGTCTCCTCCTTGCACCCGAACCTCTAGACTGGAGTGAACAGATCGTGCTCATTACTGGGGGTACGTTTGGTGAACCTATGGATCTCCTGTAATTCAGTATTATCGATAGGATCATCTGGGATGGGGGAACTACTAGCGAATACACTTGCAGTGCGCAATGTAAATGTGGTTGTTCTCGACATAAAGCCAATCCAAACGGAAAACTGTGTGTTCTCTTGATTTAATTTTGCGAGTCGGACGCTTATCAACTTCTGCTTTAGATAACATCACGTACTATAAATGCGATGTCTCCAAGTGGGAAGAAGTCGAAGCAATTTCCAAGAAAGTCATCGAAGAGGTCAATCCATTGTTTAGGGATTTGTACCTCCAATTCACAAGTATGCCCTAGGTTGGCCACCCGACTATGCTTGTCAACAACGCTGGTGTGGTCCAAGGGAAACTGATCCTCGACCTCAGTCCCCAGGACATATATCAGTGCGAGATTTTAGTCCGGAGCCGCACTGCATTGACTCAATAAATATCCAGGACTTTTGGCGTGAATACCTTCGCTCACTTTTGGATTCTGAAAGCCTTCTTGCCCAAATTGATTGAAAGGAACAACGGTCATATTGTATGAGACAAGCTTCTCGACGGTTGCGATTGTCGCTCATACTTTCTTAGATTACCCTAGCATCCGTTATGGGTTTCGTGGGTAGCGCTCAAATGTGTGAGTTCATCCGTTGACTCGGTGAATAGCTGTTGCTGACTCTTATTAGCGGACTACAGTGCTTCCAAGGCCGCTTTGCTGAATATGCACGAATCGCTCCGCTATGAGCTGGACAAACGGTATACACATTCTCCTTCCATAGGTTGACGTTTGCCAACTTTCAGTGTTTTACAGGTATCATTCTCCGGGGATTCGCACGACGCTCGTTTGTCCGGGTCACGTTCGTACACCCCTTTTCTCTACCGCGGCATTCCCGGACAATATGTTTTATCGGTTCTTCGTACCTTCTCTGGCTCCGGTGACAGTAGTGAAGGCAATCATCGCTGCCCTAGATTCACAGGAATCTCGGATGATACATTTGCCATTTTATACATACTCAGCTTTGATCATGAAGCTACTTCCGAGCTTCGTTCGTGACCTTGCACAGAAGGTAAGCGTTGGTAGAATCGCCGTTCAACCATCTAACACACCGACTGTAGCTCACGTATGCCGACTACATCATGAAGGACTTTACTAAGGTGACTGCTATCAGAGAGGATGAAGTGAATTTATCACAAAGCAAGATAGCGGTTTGACTGTATCTTTGATGGACTTGGGTTCACCTTTGTTCTAAAACAAAGTAGCGTCATCAGGATGAATTCACTGGCGTGTTTCTTTTCGTGCGTCACTCTGGATGCCTGCAGGAAGAGTCCAGGTGGTGCAATATTTGTAAGTACAGGCGCATCAACTGGCAGGGGGGTCCTTTCCAGACGCAACCTAGCAGAAACGAAAAGAGGATCCTGACATTGAGTCTGATGTCGTATCCCAGAACCAAACGAGTTGGGCACTTTGATCTGCACCCAAGCGACCTGGAGCTTTGCCGCGGGTTAACGCAAACGACTCTGACGGTGATGACGTACCAGATGAACTGGTATGACACGCCTGAAAACAAGTACTGTTGTCTCGGCGCCGGACCCACATTAATGAGATCGTCGTTTGAGAAGGGAAGTAAATATGGTCCCTCAGCGTCGTCCTCAACCTCCCGAATTCGCCGACCGCGAAAGGGGCTGGGAGAGCTCGTACTCCCGAGTCGAACCTGTGACGTTGCTACACTCACGCGGCCCAACAACGACATCCTCAAGTCCACACCGCAGAGCAAGACTGCGTCACTCATTGAAATATACCGCAAGCGAGAGAGGCAGAGCCTCGCCACCCCCGGTTCCATCGAAATCGTTATCACCCAGTGACATAGAACTTCCCCCAGTTGCCCCGCCTACTAGAATTCCATCGCTTGTCTCCGACCCTCCGGAATTTGGAGACGAAGTTGAATCTGAACCCAGAAGGCTACCTTAGAACAAGGGTGCGGTAGCCGCCAAGGACTTGCTTGCGTGAGAAAATGCCTATCGAAGACATGGCGAACCTTCCAATGCAATGTGACGTTGCGTCTGCTCCATGACTTCAATAACGCGCTGTTTACTACCCACCCATCGGAGGATTGAGAGAAGAGGACACTCGACTGACAAGACCTGCTGAAACAACAAAGAAAGAGCGCCATCACTGAGGATCGAAACGCCGTCAGGTCTTCAGGCCCTGGTGACCGTCAAGGGGAGCCACACCCTTTCCGCATATTCTCAGCTCCTCTTACTAGTAGCGCTCCGACTCATATAATTCACACTCCGCTCGCTTTCTCTGAGGCCGGAGCGGCAACTGGGGCAATCCCCTGGTATGACCAATCTGCCAGCTTCCATACGCTTGTGACATTTACCAACAACACTCAGACCTTTCTTTTTCTTCTGCTGACCTGTAGTTGAAATGATCGTTCCAGATCGATCCATCAGGATTTGTGCAGACCGAGGGGGTACGTTTTGTGACATCCATGCGTGAGTTGGTCGTATTCGGTAGTTGGATCTTCTTGACGCTCAACACCGATGTAGATCTTATCCTGATCCAGAACGTCCCGGTGAGCGCAGAGAGCTCGTGGTGAAGCTCTGTAAGTGTGTACAATCCCCGGGTTCCCTCCCACTTCGGACGCATACAGGCGCTGATGTACGACGGTGTTGTTGGCAGTGTCCCAAGATCCGAACAACTACAACGATGCGCCGACAGAAGGGATTCGGAGAGTGTTGGAGATTGTGACAAGGAAGAAAATTGAACGAGGGAGTGTGCTCGATACGAGCAAGATTGGTGCGTTCGTGCTCACCGACGCACGCACTCTTCCCCCTTCCGCTTCCCCCTCGCTTCCCCCCCACTTTTCCACACCTGTGCCAACGGACGCTCACGCGCTCTGGAAAAATGTAGATTACATCCGACTATCTACAACGGTCGCTACAAACGCTCTGTTGGAACGCAAAGGACACCGACATGCGTTGCTCATCACCAAAGGGTTCAAAGACCTCCTCTTGATCGGGAACCAATCTCGCCCGCGGATCTTTGATCTCAACATCCGACGCGTGGCACCACTCTACTCGGACGTCGTCGAGGTGGACGAGCGGGTTACACTCGTCGGATACACATCGGATCCCAAGGCCGAAGAGCATGCGGTGCAGTGGCATCAAGACGGGTCGGTGCAGCGGGGGTATAGGGGCCCCGGGTGGGATGGTGAGGGGGATGCAGAGGGACCGGGGGAGATCGTGAGAGGTATATCAGGAGAAGCCGTCCGGATTTTGAAACGCCCAGGTCTGTACGCGGGTGTTTCACGAACATGCACTGTTCGATCCCTTGTAATCCTCAATGCTCATCGCTTCTCTCTCATACATGATTGCCATGTAAACAGATCTCGAGGTCGTGCGACAAGATCTTGAGCGCTTGTACGAGGCGGGATACCGCTCGCTGGCCATCGTCCTCGTTCATTCGTATACATTTCCCGATCACGAGACGCAGATTGGAAAGCTGGCGCGCGAGATAGGGTTTACTCAGATCTCGGAGTCGTCGCAGCTCCTTCCGATGATCAAAGTAGTCCCACGAGGGGTCTCGTCTACCGCGGATGCGTACCTCACACCTATCCTGCGCGAATATTTGGATGGTTTCTTCAAAGGATTCGATGCCCAGCTCAAGGATGGTCGGATCAAAAGTCCCCGCGTCGAATTCATGGGAAGCGACGGCGGTCTCTTGGACCTTAATAACTTTTCCGGGCTCAAGAGTATTCTGAGTGGACCTGCTGGTGGTGTGGTGGGGTATGCCTTGACGAGTTGGGATGGGAAAAGAAAGTACCCAATTATTGGGTGCGTTTTTTTATTTTATTTTAATTCTAGGATGATCGATCCTGTGTTGTGGCCGAGCTGTGTAGGATTGATGTGGGTGGAACCTCGACCGATGTATCGCGTTTCGACGGTCGGTATGAAGTCGTGTACGAAACCACGACGGCAGGGGTGACTATTCAGTCACCGCAACTTGATATCAACACCGTTGCTGCTGGAGGAGGCTCGTGTCTCACCTTCCGCAACGGGCTGTTTCTGGCAGGGCCAGAGAGCGCTGGAGCTGAACCAGGTCCGGCATGCTACAGGTGGGCTTCGGTGAATTAAAAGTGAGGATTTTGTGGGTAATAACATTTGATGCAGAAAGGGAGGTCCATTGGCGGTGACAGACGCGAACCTCCTCCTCGGACGCTTGATTCCGGACTACTTCCCAAAGATATTTGGAAAATTGGAGAACGAGCCGCTGGACGTCGTCGCATCCCAAACGGCTTTTAAGGAACTAGCCAGAAAAATCAATGAGACGCAGGAGCGATCATTCGACCTAGACGAGATCGTTTACGGGTGGGTGCCGGAACCTGAGTACAGCGAACATGAGAGATCTGACGAACGCAACAGTTTCATCAAGGTTGCCAATGAGACAATGTGTCGTCCGATACGCGCCTTGACGGAGGCTCGAGGATACTCCACCGGAAAGCACGTGTAGGTGCTGTTCCGAATTGTCGAAGAAGCCCGCTCACCCTCTACAGACTAGCAAGTTTCGGCGGTGCAGGTGGCCAACATGCATGCGAGATCGCCAGCCTTTTGGGAATCAAGACAATCCTGATACATCGTTATAGCTCTATTTTATCTGCCTATGGGCTTGCGTTAGCCGACCGGTAAGGTGAAAGACATTTGTACATTCTGACCTGAGCGCCATCCCCCAGTGCGTTCGAACTCCAAGAGCCGTCCTCGGCATTCTATTCCAGTTCTACGCGTGCCTCCCTTCTTGCTCGCCTAGATAAGCTTACAAACGATGTCTGCGAAGAACTAGCTCGTCAAGGCTTTGAAAGCGATCGGGTTGTTGTTGAGCGAATGTTGAACATGCGTTTTGAGGGGACGGACACCGCGCTGATGGTTTTACCGAACGCAGACGACGGGGATGGGAAGGAGGACTTTGAGGCAGCATTCAAGAGAGTCTATAAGTCGGAATTTGGATTCCTGCTAGAGACCAAGTCAATTATCGTCGATGACGTCAAGGTAAATCTTTTGGTTGTAGCTTCCAAGCGTGCCTTGCTCAGCGTGCTTCGTTGCAGGTACGCGGTATCGGAAAGACGTTTGATTCTCTGGGGGAGTTGGTCTACTCGGAGGTAGAACGGCTCGAGAGAAGTCCAGTGGACCGTTCGCAAGCGACGTCCACGAACAGCGTCTATTTTGACAAGGTCGGGCGGGTACCTGATACACCCGTGTTTTTGTTGGAGCAGTTGAAGGTTGGGGATGAAGTGACCGGACCTGCGATGATTATCGACGACACACAAACGATCGTGGTGGTTCCCGGAGCAAAGGCGGTGCTGAGCAGCAAGCATCTCTATGTGACACTTGAGTAGAGTGCTGCTAGTTCACATAGACAAGCGATGCAATTTGTCGTCCCGACGTGTGTGACAGAATAGACGGATCTACAGAGCATGTCAAGTAATACATGAAATAGATCTAGCTTGGTAGCAAACTTTTGTACACTATATTGTTGCATGATTTATCTTCATTCTAATCGGGGGGGAGATCAGATATCCGTTGGCAAAGGGAGGTATCCGTCGTGTTTCCAGAAGTTCTTGCCGGGTGTGTAGCTAAAGGCGCGACCGCCTTGTACCCCAATTGTTCCGTGAATATTGCACGCCGTGGCCGTGATGACGGTGCATACTCACAACATTTCAGTGAGCTGAGAACCAGAGAATCTGTATATGATTGCCATTCTCCCGTAGGTACACCTGACCGGAGCCGAGGTGGGAAATAATTACTGTGCAAGTCTAGGGTCGATCCGATCCCTTGGAAAACTAACGGAACCAGCCTCCGACTCGGAATAGTCCCCATTTGGGCATAGTGGTGAAGTAACGGGCGGTAAGACCATCATTTAAGTGCCTGCCAGCCAATGAGAGGGCTTGCCTAGAGTTATTGAACAGCCGTTCATTTCAGCTGTTTTGTAGATGTGGGCGTCGCAGAGGCTTGAGCCCTCCTTATCACCCTCGTCGTTCGTTCCAAGTTCATACGCGTACACACGACGATGTGCGTAACCCAAAGTCGACACATCCAGAACACCACCAAGAAATTCCGTTGTGAACCAGTGCCGATGCGTGATGATGTAGTTTTATGAGTATAATAAGAACGAATCGAAAAGAAGATAGGGAAATAGGTATGGAACGGGGCGACAGAGGGTGCAGAGAAGGGGTGGGTATCTGTCCGAGAGATAAGGATACCAGATGGGGAACTAAGTGATCACTGATGCCGGACAAGTCAATGCTTTTCCAAGAGTAGCAGTTTTCGTAAGAGGAGATAGATCGTCAACATGACTTGAGGAGATCGCGAGCACGACTAGTATGCGCCTTAGCAACCTATGTGGCAGTAGTTGACAAAAAGTCAGTCACTTGGGGGGATAAAGCACCCACAAGGAGATTAGCAGTCTTGAATGTGGAACTATACATGTGATTGATTCCGTTTTCTTCGAGAACTCGTGAGTAGCGGCTAACGAGACCATGCTTATCTGCGGACCGGACAGTACATTCCCTTGTTTAGCGCGCCACAGATTTCGATCCCCAGTACTGCACTTGCCTAAACCAAAACGACGTAGATCGATTTGAAGGCATTTCAAGGTCCCGCCTTCTGAGAGTGCATCACTGTTCTGACCTTGGTCAGAATCGGAATCGGAGCTGGTGGCGTGCGCATCAAGCGCATCCAATTCCCCTGCACAGATGAGCATGTGTCTCTCTCCTGGTGGAAAAAGGGTGGCGAGAATAGACACATCCGTTGTCAAAGAGGAGCCTTCGGATGTTCGCGTAAAGCTAAAAAATGATACCCTTGGGAACATGCTATTCATCTGCCTGTCCGTAGGCGGATAGACAGCGCTTCGGCTGAGAGAAGGAAAGCTTAATTCCACAGGAGAAAGTGTAGGCACCTGCGAAACAAGGTGTTTAGCGGTTGGTTTGAAAGAGGGTGTCAATGATGGGATCGCGTGAGAGATGTCGGGATACGAGCGGGAACCTGTTGTAGGCAACACCGAAGGTAGGTCCCTGCGAGGAGAATGAGATAGGTAACCTTCATCATCCTCGCTCGAGGATGAAACAGAATCAGTTGAATCTGAGCCTCTTCGTGGCCAGGATAGGAAAGAAGGAATTGTGATTTCATCGAGTTTTTTACTGGTTGACATCTTCGTTGTCCTATCGTTACACCCAGACCCACGCAAGAGATGCGACTCTTTCACGGGAATGAGGTCTGGAAAAGCAACCAGCTTAACGATTTTGAGTGACCAGCTGTCGACGCTCTCGTCGGTCAGCCCAACGCATGCAAGTTTGGAGGGTAGAATGGTAACGTCGGTGCACGAAGGTGAATGGGACTTGTCTCGTGAGGGAGGGCGGTGGTGTGGAATTCGGCCAGTCCCATTTTTCTGGTTTGTATCTTCGTTCAAACAATGGAGTGTCGATGCTGCGACTGCGGCTGAAGCGTCGACGCTACTCCGGGTCCGCGTCAAAACAGCACCTGACTCGGGACTAAACTCTGGGCCAATGTCACTGACGTGGAATACATCGGGTAGAACTGGTGACAGGAGAGGGGACACGACTCTCGACATCAACAGTTCTGGATCAGAGGAATACAAGTCGAACCCAGCAGCCCCAAATAGCGACATGACCTCCCGTAGCCTGGATTCCTTGACCTGGAAATAATTGAATGAGATGTGATACAGTCCATAATCGATGATTGGCCTACAAAAATGAAGTCGCTCATATATGAAGACTGGTACAAGATGGAAATTCCTGCCGCAGCTAGTGGAGCGGACAACTCGTGCACTCTTGCGCCAGAGTTGTCTGCTCATATGGTCTTGTTGAGATCCTGTAAAGCCCCAAGGGACTGAGACGTACCGAGTTGATCTGAATGAGAGTCGAGCTGAAGCACTTTCCATTTCTCACAAGAAAACTCGACTCGATCATTATCATCGAAGGCAGGACGCCTATGAGCAGAGCCAGAACCTGAGCGAGATCGCAGTCTGTGCCTGTCGCGCCTGGCTATGAGCTCAAAGTCGGCGAGGATGTGATGCTCGGCGAAGAGACTAAGCTCGATCTCATTGCAAGTGACATTGAGGAAGGTGGGGTTAGGTTGGAGGATCTGTCTGAGGACGGGGTGTGATAGTTGTGGGAGACGAGAGCGGGGGACGTGTACGAGGGAGAGGGAGACAGGGAGGAGGGAGATGGTGACGTTGGATGGGCCGGGGACTGCCATCAATTGTTGGGGGAGGTATGGCGAAGGAGAGGAGGAGGGTTGGCTGAATGTCCGCTGAGTGCTAATATTTGCATGCATGAGTCAGATCAGATCTCGCACCTTGCGTCCGCAATCTAATCACCCCTTACCCTTTGCTGTCCGACTCGACCCGACCCGAAACCGGTCGGCAGTTTTCCTCAGGTACAGTCCTTATCTTTATGTACGTAGTACTGGGTGCTGCAATCCTCCACATTTCCGAGCCAGACTGAGAAAGAGCGTCAGAACAGTGGTAAAATAGCCAGTTCTTCAACGAGCATCTCACATGGAAACACTGCGTTCGCAGCCCAGGAGTTGGAACAACGTTCGTCCGGGACATTTAGACTGAACGGCGTCTACTGCCATCACAGCTCGGATATGCATCTCCAGCAGTCAAATAGACTTGTGGAAATGATTGGCGGCCGATCAATCGCACACCACGGCAGATTTATAGTACCCAGTTCCAGTCGACCAGGGTAATACATGCATTACAAGGTTCAGGGTACAAATAATGGTTACATGAGGGCATGCACTTGAGATTGGGAACAGAGAGCTCGCGATGAAGCGCATTGATGTGGGGGTTATATACATGCTAGCGATGAATGTCAAATCCATTCCCAATACGACAGTGAGACAACAGCAATAACGAATAAATACTCCAGGAATGCAACATGGTCAATGAATTTCATGATTTCACCGCATCCGGCGGGTCCGCCGTGGAAGCGACGTGGATGTACTGCTTGCTTGATGCGTATACCGCGAAAGGGTGGATGTACGAGAAGACGGAATGGGCCGCTGACGGAGTTGATATCGATTCGGAGGTGTAGTACCTACAATCTTACGACTGCGACGCTCGCGGATACAGGGATCTGCTCCCGAGTCCTTGATCGGAGATGGTAGTTCGAGGAATGGATTTATTAGGGGAGCAGGCGATGCATTCTGTGGTAGACTTGGAGCAGGAGAGCAGCCCGGGGACGAACGCGAGTCCAATGTAAACCTGGTATAGAGAACGGGATGAAGAGATAGAGGCTGCGAATCTGAATCAAGCTGTGATGCGGGGATCATGTCGGTATCATCTACGTGTACAACAAACGGGAGTGCGGGTGGCGCTTGAACGAATTCTGTTTCTTGTGATGCGATATGTGAGAGTGGCGGCGTCAAGGGTGATGTTGGTGGGCTAGCAGAGAGTCGCGTGCGTGGTGGCGGGGTGATGATGGAGCACACTCTTTTGACTGTTATTCGTTCCAAGGTCCGGGTGTATTGGACCACTGGTTCTTGCAGTGGCTCAGTCGGTTTGCGCTCTAGAGATCTGGGTTTCTTCGATCCTCTTTGCCCCGAGAGTGGTTGGACTGGGGACAGACTATTCAAGGGACCCTCCTTGTCATCCCAGTCTCTCTGCAAGCGCTTGAGCGCTCGAGGTGCTGGTTGTACTTGTCGAGGGACACGTGGCACAGGGACGATCGCAGGAAGGGTATTTTCATACGCAAAATCTCTCACTTTGATACCCAGAGACATCAAGAGTTCGGGAGAGGGTTGCTGTGAAAACGCCACCTGGGCACCGCTTGCAGGCGCTTGCGAATACTCTTCTGAGGATATCACATCTGCGAGAAACTTGGAGGGCGACAATGCAGGACAAGCTTGAGGCTTTGCACTAGCGACAATCAGACACATATCTTGACTCACGTTCACCATAGGTTGTGAAAGAAATTCACGCTCCGTGTCATCACGGTCTTGGGCACAAGGGTCGCAGTGCTCGGGTGACGTTTCCACGGATTCATCCACAGACATGGACATGTCTTGTGCATGAGATCTCACGCTAGCCATCTGATTCAGACTGGAAAACTGCACGACGGTAGCAGAACGATGCGACTAGAGAGCTGAAGGAGAGAAACGGGCAGGTCGTGGTACTAACACAAGTTGGGTGGGCTGGCAGGCTGTGGCAGTGGGAATCTTATCGCAACCCACCCACGTGATATGCCGGGGGCGTTCCACGCTCGGCATTCGTTCAAATGTTTTTGAAAACAAACGCTAAGTTTCGTTCAACGTTTGTCCACCTCGCAACTGCTCCATTTTAGGACATTACAGGGGGTGGAAGAGTTATGCTCCGAAGACTCTGGAAACCTATAGCTGCTACCACAGTTGTTATTGGTACCCCAACATACCTTTATTACCGCTACAACAAGCCACAGACATTTGACCTTCCCGTAAAAGTACTCGGTGTCGATGGGGCGCCTGTCATGACCAGCAAGACCTTCCCCTTACTCTCACTCACTGCTGTCGATGAGCGTCTCAATGCGAATGCAAAATCCGACACGATCACACGTCCAGGAGGTATAACATGGAAGTACAGTACGGCATCCGTAGCAGCAAATGAACCGTTGGAAGACGCCCATGCCCAGGCCATTATCGCTCGTGAACCGTCCGACCCAAAGGGGCCCGGAGACTGGCTATTCTTCGCTGTAATGGATGGTCACGGCGGCCCGCACACTTCCCGCCTTCTCTCGAATACACTGATCAATGCTGTTGTATTGCAACTCTCGTCACTCATACACGGATCTTCTGGCTCCATGCTCTCTAAGCCCGCAGTACAGAACACCCAGACCATCTCCTTTGCCATACAAAGCGCTTTCACCAAACTTGATGAAGAACTGATCAATGCGCCGCTGAAGGTTCTTGCCAACAACATAGACAAGGAGTCTCTGAAGAAGAAAATCGTCCCCGACTTGAGCGAGCATCCACTCGCGCTACCCATGATGCTTCCCGCAGTTTCTGGTATGTTAACTCTCTTTATCAACTTAATTGTGTTCAAACCTACTTCAGGCAGCTGCGCTTTGATGACCGTCTTTGACACGGCCCAGCGAGACTTGTATGTCGCGTGTTCTGGGGACAGTCGGGCAGTCGCGGGTATTTGGGAGGAGTCAGCCGATGGCACCGGTTCTTGGAGGGTTGAGGTATTGAGCGAGGACCAAACAGGCCGAAATCCAGACGAATTGAAGAGGTACAGTATATTACATCCCTGGTTTCTCAGATACACCTAATCTCTGGATAGAATACAGTCGGAACACCCTCAAGACGAGGGTGAAAACGTCATCCGCGCTGGGCGAGTTCTTGGGGGTCTTGAGCCCACAAGAGCGTTCGGAGATGCCCGCTACAAGTGGCCACGCGAAGTTCAGGAAGTGTGAGCGCGGTTCATTGCTTTTCCGTCCCGTCCAAGTCATGACTTTCATAAAGCTTGAGTCAAGCATTCATGATCGGTAACAACCAACCTTTGCGGCCAGCTCCGGCATCGTTGAAAACCCCGCCGTATGTCACCGCAACTCCGGTCGTTACTCACCGCAAGTTTTCCTTCGATGACGGTTCCGAAGACACCTCGAAACGTCTTGGCCTCCGATTCGTCGTACTCGCCACTGACGGTCTATGGGATAAACTGAGCTCGGAAGAGGTGGTCACTCTTGTGGGCGGACATCTAAAGGGCCTGAGAGGTGCAATTTCCAAGGCCCAGCTTCGGACTCTGGTCCCTATCTCGTCTGGATCACCGACTGTCGAAGGCAAGGATAAGATAAGGGGAAATGTTGAGGGTTCATGGTGCTTCGGAGATGACGACCTAAGCGTTCACCTAATCCGGAACGCGTTTGGCGGAGGCGATGTACTTGCACTCCGGAAACTGATGAGCATCCCTTCACCTTTTGCTCGCCGATATCGCGATGACACCACTGTTTCCGTGGTCTGGTGGGACGAGCAAGATAACAGTCCCAAGACTGCCGAGTTCAAGGCGAAACTATAGACTCATCTTTTGTTACCTTCACTTTATAATGAGTGCAATCCACACGATCAGTCATCCACTTGCTCGAGATGCAATGATTATTACAACATGTACATGATACAGCAAGTAGTACATGGCTACATAATCAATCTCTTCCGCCTGTTGCCATACTGCCTTGGTCTGTGACGGAAGTCGGAATTCCGTAGTGAGTTGCTTCCAACGAGTCGAGAGTAGGGATTTAAAGCACCACCACCAAAAGAAGACTTTCTATGCTGCCCATGGGGAGTATGTTTGGGAGGGGGAGTCTGCATGGGTGATACCGCGTGACGCTTAGAGTTGGACTTGTGATCGTCTTCGTCGCCGAATGGTGATTTACGCTTCTTTTCATTCTTTGTATGGGGTGCGTAAAAACTGCTAGGATCAATCTCATTAGAACGAAGGGTATCCGAGGATGGTGCAGGTATTGGAGCAATGGAAGTATGATCTGAGGATGAGGGTGACTGAGGTGAATCAGTAGAAGGTGGTGGAGGAGGGGATGATTCGAGGCTTGTTGTAGCTTTTGACTCTGGTTTTATGGATTCTGATGAACTGTCAAGACTATCATCTTCGTCATACTGCGAAAGACTCGTGAGAGCGGCGCTTGGTCTGGTTGTTATAGCGGCAATCTTCTTTTTCAAGTTAACAGCTTGGGGGTCGGACGCGGGAGTCGTAGTGGTTGGTTGGTTATCACCGACGTTGTTAGGCAGAGGTGAAGGGAGAAGAGGGCCGATGAAGGGGTGGTCGGCCTTGACACCAATATCCTCTTCATCTAGATCAACGTTCTTCCGCTTCTTCATACCGCCAATGATACTGTTCTTGGCACCAACCACCTGGCTTGGACGACTAATAGTACCCTCGAGCGCCTGTCCCCTATCGCGCATGTAAAATAAAATGTATGCGTTCTTCATGCCCACAGGGGTGCTACGATGGGGTGAGACCATGTCATCGTTCATCTCGTACCATCGTCCATTCGCTGCTTTGACGTGAGCAAAATAGTGACCCGAATTTGGTCCACCCCCAGCGTGGCAGATGACACCGTACAGCGAGTAGGAAGGTCCATGCTGCCCCTCGCTCATTGCGGGCTGGAGTATCAGGCGCTCGTCATAGTGAACATGATGGCCAATCTTTCGGCCAAGCGGAGAGAAGCGTTTCAAATGTACCGTTAGCACAGCAGGGGCGTCGTGGACAGTGAAACGCTTTTCCGCCACAACAGCTTTTTTGCACCTTCAGCCAAATTCATGAGCGAACACGCCGCCGTTGCTACCCGGGCCACTCACTTCTCGCATTTGTATTTGTCGGAACCCCTCAGGTAATCTACGGCGACGAACTTCTTGAGTGCATCCGTCAGAGTTGACGAGCCATATATGTCCAGGCTTATGTCTAGCATGCTGTCGAAAGTGTCACTGTTATAATTGCATTCTCGGCATGTTACGCGGGAACGCAGGCGCCCGCCAAAGATCCTGTGCACCCATGTTGTCTCAGCCAAATTATGGTCGACTTTTCTAGATGGTTGGTGAGTAACTGCAACCAAAAATTTTAGAGAAAGCGTACTGAGGATACCCAGCCAAGCACGACTTTTGCAATGCATCAATAGCGTAACGTAGGAATTCATGGGAATCTTCTTGTCGCCCCTTGCGCATATGTTTTGCGATGACTATCAGTGTCAATTAGTACCGTCGACACGCATAGGTGGTCAGAACTTGCATTGTAATTTGGATGTAATTTGATATGGCGTAAACGAGTGCGGCTTGTGGTACGAGTCTATCATTACCTGCCGAAGATTACACGCCATGCAAAATCCATTTTTGACTCTGCCTGAATAGTGACAAGGTAAGAATGTCGTCGAAATGAACAAAAAGCGGTAATGCACTCACAGGGGTCAGTTTTTGAGTGTGCGTGCAAAACACGGAGTAGAGGTGGTGTATGGAGGAGGCACTGCAATGCACTGTTCAAAAAGCAGGTGTTCCCAATGTTGTGAAGACCACTTGGAACACCGTGGCCTGATGGCCAGGTGAAATCGAGTATACCGTTGTACAGCGAGTGCTTCGCGTTCCGAGCTGCGAGCGGAGAAGTCTTGGGAAAAGCATGCTGTGACGTAGATGACCTTTTCGGTTGGTCCAGAGAAGACTGCCATTTACTCATGACACTGGATGGCACGGGCAAGCTTTGGATTGCTCACCTTGCTGGCTTTGGGTGTTCCGTTAATGGGATCGTACTTTCCTTCGGCAACTGCGAGCACGCCAGATGATGATCCTTCTATGAATTCGATTGGAGGTGGAAGAAGACTGTTGAATGCATCGATATCTTTGGACGGCTTGAGCTGCGCATGATCATCGGACAGAAGGTGGGTAGAAAATGTAGGATACAAGGGTGATGCTAACATGCTATATCCGCCCAAGTGAAATCTGTGGAGGCGGGTGCGACCCTGGAGGTATCTCCCGAAAGGACGGATGCAGCGGAGAGGAGCGGACAGTCTGAGTAAACGCCGAATTCGAGGACACAGTGGGTCTTGAGAAATCGGAGGCGTTATTTACTCTTGTTACCGACGCGCCTTGTTGATTGCACCCACACTGCGTGCTGGGATGTAGAGTCTCAAGCTACAACTGGGTAATTAAGCGTCCAAAGGGTAACTAGCTGCTGAGACAGAGCAATGTGGGGTAAAGAGTGGACTACTAGTAAGGTTGTATATAGGGAATGTCATGTGAAGTGAAGCTCCTCCGGTGCTAGCGTAAATCACATAATGTACAGAAGGGACTCTTGTGATCGTGCATTGTTCGCCAGCGACAGCGATACCACGTCGTCATTGAAGTCGGTGGCATGCAAAGCTGAATACGTTGACGCTGGGGATGATGACGATGACTGGGACCCGTCGCTCCCAGCTACCAGGAACGGTTCGAGTACCGAAAGGTTCAAGGGAGAGGCGACGAGAAGTGGATAGTCAGCGGTTGCGGGGAGTGCACCGTCGAAACAAAATGGATTCTTGAAGTCCCTGGATAGGTAGGGGTAGATGTCGCGGGGAAGGCCTGACGGACCAACATTCACGGTCTGATCAAGTATTGAGCCCAAGAGCAAGGCGTCGTTTGCGGGGGACCAGTTAGCCCGTCGACGGTCAAGTAGTAGATCATCATCTGACCATCCGTTATTGTCCATAAAGTAGCTTGCATCGCTGCTATCGCCGAAAGTGTAGTACAAACCTTTTGAATAATTAGCGGGTAGCTTAGAGCGTAACGGCGTCGCCTACTATCGCCAAGAAAGGGAGGGGACGCGCTCCGAGATTCCACTTTATGATGAGTCTTGTTTTCCACAACAGAGGAAGTGAAGTGGGCCGGTACGGGGATCCCTCTTCCACTACTCTGTAAAACGATGGCGTCCAGGTCTAGTGAGTTGGGATCAAGCCCGTGTTTTCGTAAATGTGCCACGAATGCGGACCGCCGTTTGATTCTATGTACATAACGATAGCTTAGGAATTGCAGAAAAGGGTGATTCGCCACACTAACCTTGTTCCACAATCGGTGACAATACACTTGTATGCGCCTTCGCGCCTATGAGTCTCTTTTCTATGACGAGTACGCGAGGAAGGGTCTCCGAAAGCCTTTGTGCAGGTACCAATGCCACAAATATAGGGCTTGGCCTTGGAGCTTACTCTTTCCGTTAGTACGACGCGGAAATAGTTGATTTTAATTCCGTACTGGACGTTCCGGTGTGTCTTAAGACCCGAAAATTGCGCAAAACCCTTTCCACAAGTTTCGCAGACGTGGGGCCTAGAAGAAACGTTAACCGGAGGTATTCCGGCGCTTTAGTACGACTTACTTGATACCAGTGTGTAGTGACTTATGTCGGGTGAGATCACCTTTACGCGAAAAGGACTTAGAACAAGTTGTACAGCTCCACTGTCAACGGAAGGCAGAATATTAGTTTAACATCTTGGTCGAAAGGCATACCAAGGGGACTCTTACGAGCGACATGATCAAATGAGTTAAATTTTGTTGATGATGGGTATAGAGACGAAGCCCCGCAACGTCAGTCAAAGGATATGAAGGGAAGAAATAGAAGACTCCTCCCCGAAACTGGGCACTTAAATGGGGGAAGGGCCACTTGATCGGACCAACCATACGGTGTTCCTTGTGGGCATGTAAAGGTGATTAATATCCATTGTTCCGAGGCCCAACCCGCGAAGGGGCATTTAGACGTTACATAGGACCTGCTTAACGGGACCGATAATTTTCATGTCGGTCAGTGTCTAACAGCGAAAACAAAAGTTGCCTATGGTACTGCCGAGGGGAACAATAGAACGGCATTGTATATAGCAGAAATTCAGCCATCTTACACCTCCGCGAACAACATACATCGTGTCTCACCTCGATCACTGTACAAGGGATTCGAGGTTTGTGGGCCGCTACGTTGGAACAGCCACGCTCAAACAAGACCGCACGAGATTGTCTGATGTCTTATCCCTATAAGTAGGCTGCGGACTCTAGAAAATTAAGGCACGCAACTATCGCTTAATTGTTAGGATTTTAACCTCCAGTAGGATCGTGACAGGGGAAGTAATTTAATGAATTCCCAAACCTTGCCCGTAGATACACTTCGTAATCCTCTCTTCCATCCAGGGTGCAATTGCCAAGAAATCTTGCGATGTGAATGACGCAAATTGGGTGTGATTGATCCCATCAAACAACTCAACCCCTTGGGGCCCATGAGCAGTGGACTGATGAGGGTCGAAATGGTGCAGTTGGGCGGTAACCCTCGGAAAAAATTAGTGAAATATACATAGCGGAATACGTTTGGCATACATCAGCCCTCCAACCCACTGCATGCCTTCTTCTAGTATGGCATCCGGATGCCATCTTTGATCACCCCCGCCGGGAGTGTACATTGGATAGTTGTTGTGAGTATGTGAAGGCATTGGACGTGAGAGGGGACGATAAGCGGTATTAAAATGCATTGGGACTGTTGCAAATGCTGGTTCAGTTGTTTAAGGTCAAACTGGCGACAGCGCAGAAACGTACCAGACGTTCTTGAGTCGGATGCATTCGGATGGCTAGTGACGCCATTGCCATCAACACTAGTACCGGTGGGTTCGAGGCCCGGTGGATACAGAAATGCATGAGCATTACGGTTTACCGTAAGATGTGTTCTGGGACGATTTATAACACCCAGAGCAAGGATGCGGACATCCATTAACTGAAGGACGACCTGAAATGGGAGGTTGCATTAGTTGATGAAGGACAACGAACGTATTGGCTGACCCTTATTTGGGTTGGCAAATGAGCAAGGTTATTCTGAGGTCTATCTGGTGTAAGTCGGAGGCAAGTATCGCGAACTGATGGCATACTGACTTCATTTCGTGAAATATCACAAGAGGATTGAAGCTTCGGGAAGCAGCCTCAAGCTCATTCGCGGACCCATTACGGTTGACAACGATATACCTGGGGAATGTTTGGTCTATGGTCAGTTGGAGCGTAGATTGGATCAACCACTGGATTACTACTTAGTCCAAGATTCATCCGAAGTGCAGCAGGAACGACTTCTATGCCATACGCGATAAAGCACTCTGGAGAGCGATTCATAAGAGGGGATAACACCATCGATTGAAAGAGCACCAACTTCATGAAGGTTTCTCTCCACGAATTATATTTTTTCCATTTGGTCCACCCAGGTAGGAATCTTCTGCGAAAGCACTCTTCCCATTCGGACGACTTCAAATTGGGCAGGGTGCTATCAAACAACAGAAAACTCGGTGATGCGAAAGTGAGAATTTTATCCAATTCTGCCGTGGCACGGTTGAATGAACGCTAAGGTGGAACAGCGACTTCTCGTAAGCACATCGGCGAAGATTGCGCAGTATGGGACGCCTCCATGGATTTAGAGAGGCGTCAGCAGTAACAGCCCGGAGCCTACGCGAGAGACAAGAGACCATGATAAGAGAATCTAGATCAAGCTCGGAGAAGATATCCGTCAGTAGTTCAACTGGTAACGTCTGCAGTGTGATGCATTGTGCATCGAGGACGAGTCCGACTGTCGATGAATGCTGGGTGGTCATTGATATTAGCAAAATTTGGATAAGTACATTCTGGGTGACATTAAACTTTGAGCACTTGGGAGTTTTTGTGTGAGACATTTACTTGGGAATGCCGCCAACTTGCCTGGTATCCCACGGCTATTGTAGATCAACTGCGGCGGTAAATACCGGCCCGATCACAAAAAAGGAAGTCACAAGAAAGCAAGGAGTTTCTGTGGTGTGTTGTTCCCACGATTATGGGGTGAAAGAAACCTTGTCAAGCAAGGTGATGTACTTGGGGGTCTGGTTTCAACTACCACTCATTTTTTCTAGAGTTTATTGGCATTTAGACCATAGAAAGTTGCTGGTTTTCAACCCTTTTGCGATGCAAATTTTTATCGCATCGGGTCACACTTCCGAGTGTGTCCGGACTCCGGGGCTTCAAATTTGCAAAGTTCAAACACCAGTACTTCCAGTCTTGGATGACTGGCGGATGAGTGGCTTTTAGAGACTTACAGCTGGATTCATAGACAGAATGTCAGGACTCGCACAAGCAGTTTGCATAAGTGATCAACAATATTAATGGTACAGCTGAATCCACACACTACAAATTGGATTACTATCCAACTATGGAGAGTTAAGATGACTAGGTAATACGCCCGCGTGCGCACTTTGGCAACCTGCTGCGAAAGGTACGAAGCAGAATGAAACAATGAGAGGGTTTCAGTTTGGAGTGCCAAAGAGATCGGTTAATAGACGGGTAGACGAGTCACTGATCAGAGAAACGGAAAATGGTCTCGGACAGTAGTGCCAAGGGATTTGCCCACCAGTTTACGAGAAAAAACTTTTTCATAGGACCCTTTTTTCCCTTTTTTATCGACTTTCGAGAGCCCTGATTGGAAGACAGGCCACGAGAGAGCGTCAAGTGCTCCTCCGGATGCGATCAGAGAATTCCGAGGTTGTCTCTGAAGGTGGTTGTGAGTTCAAGTCAGGGTTTTGACAACTGACAGCAATGCGCCGACCACATTGCCAACAGGTTCGTACAGGCAGAGATACATAGTTGCCTCTCCAAAAGCCGTGTCAAATATTCCGTTACACTGAGCTGAGGCACACCCGAGCTCCCTGGTAGCCTGACATATTATCTGCGTAAAATCGGAGAGTGTAGGATTAGTGGGATCGAAAACCTCTGATGAATATGTGAGAAGCTAAGCGTAGATAGCCACTGACGGAGGGGGCTCACGCAAGCCATCCATGAACATCTTCATCGCATCTTCGGCAATGAAGTTTCCGGTTCCTGCGGCGATATTTTCGCCATATGGTCCAAGCTGCCCATTTGAATGCTCAAAGCGGCAGCCACTCGCCCATGTCCGGGCTTTACTAGCCAAGGTCGTTGTCCAGTTGAGGGGCTGGGCACTGAATTCCGAGCGAGCGAGGTTGTGGA
>QFEM01001213.1:0-13462 GCA_003316205.1 Boletus bicolor
TTCTGGTACCTATAACGATCCCGAGGAGCGTATGCCAATCATATTACCGATGATCGGCAAGATGGGAGTCTATCCAAAAGGTGGCGATGACGTTCCAGTATGTTATCTGCACGGTGAGATCACCATAATCCATCTGTATGCTGGAAAAACCTGAATGTTTTGATCATCTCGAATACGCTTTAGGCCACGTATCCAGCCGTCTCATGAAGATCTCGTCCACTGCCTCCACCTTGGACGCAGACGAAACAGATGGACTACCCGTATGCATCGCAGCCACCCATGTAGACGGCCTCGTGCTCTCCCTAAGCCCCTTCTCAAACAGCTACAACTATCGCTCGGCTGTCCTTCAAGGCACCGCTTCCGTAGTCCTGGACGTCGATGAGAAGCTCTGGGCGCTGGCCCTCCTCACCAATGGCGTCCTACCCAAACGGTGGGAAACCTCCCGGAACCCACCCACGAGCGGAGAGATGCAGAGTACTCGAGTCCTCAAAGTGCGCATAATGAGTGCAAGCGCCAAGATACGAGCGGAGGGACCGCATGATGACCAGTCGGATGTACAAAACGGGGAACTCACCAGGAGGGTGTGGACAGGAGTAGTGCCGGTATGTCTTACGGATCTAGACATTCTCTTCAGCGAACCAACGTACATTTCATTTCAGGTATTTGAGGGGTTCGGAGAGCCTATGCCGAGCGAATATAATGTTGTGCCGACCATACCAGAGGACATCCGGGTGTACCTGAGGCAAGAAAATGTGAAGAGGAAGAATGATGCCATCCGTGCCTCAAAGGGTGGTGGTCACAACGTCGTGGAATAGCCACGCAGAAGCGACGAACTCCCTCAATGGCTTACCCCCCCTTTAACAGATCAAAGAGTTGTTTGTTCTTTCACAATGATAGCGCGGTACTTCTCCCGGATTGCTATCTTGACTCTTGATGTATCCCTCCTTTAATGTCCTAGTTCGTCGCCAATCTCATGCTATGAGGACCATTTCCGAGTTCATGGAAGACATCTTTTCCTCACGCTCACGGGACACCCGATTGAGCCGGCTTACCGTTCACTTGAATCATGGTGAGTACAGTCGCCCTACGTCCAGATCTGATAATCGCAAGGGTTTAAAATAACGCGACCAATCACACGTAGCTCGTCTCAGCTGTGCTCTTGACTCCAAGAGGCCCGGGTAACGCTCCCTTGGGCTATGTCTATAAGCGAACCCCACCGGAAGCCCGGTGCAATGAATGAGTTATACATGGCAATCGATCCCTGCCCAACAGCTTCGTGCTATATCTCCATTCGATCGGAGCCTAGTCGTTTTCCCCGCGTCCATAATTGTTAGACGGCGAATGCTTCAACATCCGTGCTACGCCGCACGCGTCGCGGACTATGGTGGTCTTCTCAATGAAAGCGCACGCTTGATAGGCGTGGAAGAACCTCCGAAGCCATTCAGCGGGGATAACCAAGGCGTACTACTGGATGGTTGCAATACTTTTCCCAGTGTTCTGGCTCATATGTCGTACTCGCCATGAGTCATTCGTCCAACCCACTCAACCTCTCTTCCTAGAATGCGTGGGCATCGAACGTCGATCCTGCTGTCAATTCCAAATTTGCGAAGTCCGGGTCGAGATGCCGGTCTTTCAACTAATTTCCACGGGTGAGGCAAAGGACTTCAATGCATGTCCACGCGTTGGCAAAAACCCAATAAAGTGTGTATTCGTCACCAGGCAGAGTGTAAATCCTGCTTTTCATAAGTTTAGGAAAAGAACCTAACTACTACAAGCATGCAAGTACTCAGTACTATATGTGCGTATGCCCAATGACGACAACATCAAGCATGAGAAGAAGAATGATAGTATCAATGCCAGTCACGTGTAAAACAAGAGACAGTGGGACGTGATGAGTAGATTACATGCAAAGGGAAGTAAAAAGAAAAGGAAAGCAACAAGGAAAACAGCGCCACAACAGTTCGTCTACGAAGAATCGCCGTACCTATTACACTACATTCAAGGAAGCAAGCGCGACTTTTCGTTGACGAAAGAGTCTTGGGCCTGGAAAAGTCCGTGTGAGCATCTCGGACTGATCATGCCACGTATTGACACTCGAACCTCGTCTTCCATCATGGCGTCGTATCGCTTCGCGCGCTTTGTCTGTGTATGTCTTCGGTACGCCGCAAACGTAAACACACCAAAGGCGAGCAGAGAAACGAAGACAATCCGGAAAGGCGTCAAGGCACCCTCGTTCGCGACCGTAGCGTCAAACATGAACGGGAACCAGCTTGTGGAGCACGTGGAAGCCCACTTGTCCTGCGGGACCACGTGATGCTGTGTTCGTGTTCGCCTGAGCAAAGAGTCCTCCCCGAGCTTGTATGACGTGACGCACCTCCACTCGGTAGATAAACTCGGTCACTGGGACTGCCTCTTCGGGGTGCCCAAAGATGTGCAGAGTTTGGAAGTCGTCATCGTCTGTGCCATTCTTGAATTTGAGACGAACAAAGTCGCGGAACTCGGGAGCGGGACCACGGAGAACCTCGAACGACAAAGCAGAAGCGTAGTTGGCTGTATATTACGTCATGAGCACAGGGAAGACTACAGACATAAACAAACGCACGAATTCCAGAGAGTTGCCCGTTGT
Source organism: Boletus bicolor (assembly GCA_003316205.1). Lineage (NCBI taxonomy): Eukaryota > Fungi > Basidiomycota > Agaricomycetes > Boletales > Boletaceae > Boletus > Boletus bicolor. The sequence goes on from QFEM01001213.1 coordinate 2,627, forward strand.
CGCCTTGCGCGTTCAACATGTGGAAGAGAGAGATGAAAGGCTGGTAACTGGTCTCGATGAGTAGGATTCGGAGCGGGTCATCTTCGAAAGCGATCCGTTCGAGGGAGTCGATGATTGGGGAAAGGATGGCCCGTCCAGCGACTGAAAGGAGTGTCACGTGTTGTGACCCTTGGGAAAGTGGATGAGACTCACTGTTGCCAATGCCTCCGAGGTCTTTGTCGGAGAAAACCGCATCTTCCTTGTAGTTGACCAAGCCGCGCGCCTGTTCGATCAATTTCGGTGGAAGCCGGAATGCAAAAGTCTGGTTGTGGATGAGTTGCGTGTTGAGGTAATCATATACCTGTGCCACACGAAATCAGAAATGAAAGAGAGGAAGGAAAGCGTCTACAAACATTCCACTACAATGAGACGCAGGAGTCAGAAGCCAATACAAGCCAAGGCAACGATGAGGCTCACCATATCAACAAGCGTCGTAGGTCTGCCGAACATGTAGTCATGGATCGATCCGAGGAAGTGTTGCGCGTCCTTGGCGGTCTGTATGAACTCCTCCGAAGCATAGACCTCGGAAACGTGCTTTTTGAAAGCCTGGACGTGCTGTTAATAAGGCCGCCACGCGAAATGGTGAGCGACATGCGAACCTTGCAGTCGGTCCAGGGCTGGAACACGCGATCGCCTCCATCCGCAGTCATCTCAACGGGGACATATTGATAGCCTCCGAGCGGGGAAACGACGGTAGATCCGTTCGCGAGTTCGATTTTGTTAAGCGGAGTTGGTGGGAACAACCCCTGCAACAATGCGATACTGGAGTCAAAGATCGCGGCACTCTCACCACCTGACTTTGCGTGGACGTTGACTTGATTAGGAGGGATCGGGTGAGAAGGGTCCAGAGGCATGTCAAGGATATGGAGAGGCGAAGACGAGTCTAGGTAAGTAGACTTGAGGTAAGAGCCGAGCTGGAACGACTCGACCTGTCATCGTAGCATGTCAGCATGCTTCGTCGAGGAAGAGCAAATGGCCACACGCACGGCACCGAGGGGAGTGGATTCGGTGAAGGACGGTGCATAGCTGTAGGGGTCTTGGAGGAACTCTGAACGATCCCCACTACGTGCGAGGATGAGCACACCGAGAACTTTGGATACCATTGTCGAATCGTCAAACGCGAGCGAAATATGACGGCGAGTATTGCCTGGGGGTACTGTCCGAAGGCTAGAATGAGCACTAAGGAAGAGGGTGGGTTGAAAAAGTCGGTATCATTCGAGGGTTTTGATATCTCCCGCCTCGTGGCGGGCATCGCCAAATCACTTAGCGAAGCGAGCCAGGGCGGTGATGGGGTGCATGGAAAACGTCACCGTCCATTCCCTGCCACGCTTTGAGGGTGTGTAGGCCCTGTGGGGATCGTGAAGCAGGAGTCCGTGCGACCCTCCCAACTGCCACTTGTACGTGGTTTCCGGACACCGGAAGCTTGGAAATCGCCTGAAGATCACGTCAGCTGGGGGCACGCCAGGTGAAATTAAGGGAAAGAACAGACTTTATTGCGATAATACGGACTGGATGCGGTCCAGGTTGCGCGGACATGCCCAAAAAGCATGGCGGCCTATCCGAAATAGTAGCGAGTGGGTTGGTGCACGTGGTAGACCTGCGCTGAAGCAAACTGGATCTGTCTGCTCAGTTCGGTTGGAAACGAGCGTTGAGCGACATGACAGAGCTTGGTGTGGAATACGACCTAGCTGTCACTGAAGAAAAACGATAGGCGCCCCAAGGAAGCGCCCATGGTGGACACACATCGGACACGTGCCTGGAGGGGCAGGAAAAAGACGTTCCCATCCCGCGGAAACGAACATGATGCTTCAAGACCAGTACCCAATAGATCCGTCCTACCTTGGCGAATACAAGGGATTTTTCCGGTCATGCATAGTCTCCTATCAACCGGCGCAACCCTGGAGCACAATAATGAATGATCGCAAGCATGGGAGGTAGCCTAACGTACGCGGCTTTGCACTGCACCAACGAAGTTTTGTGGTGCCACCAACGTGGACCTCACAGATCATGGAGACCCTGGTCATGACTCATGAGGAGATGCAAGCGGCAATGACTTCCAATCCGCTCAGTTCTGCAGACTACCAAGGCTGAATTGGCGGTGCTCGAAGAAGATACGAACACTGGCACAGTGCCAGTGGACCCGTCCGAGCGCAGCCAAGACCGGTGCAACTTCTCTCGAACCAATGTCAGCAATGCAGCGTGGAAGTAATTCTTTCAAGCTTCCTTGTGATAAGGATACGATCAAGACATAGCAAGCTCATAATAATTGGCACCGCTGACAAGTTGAATGTTTCGACTCGTACGATTCGGGTGAGCATCTACCACTCTATTCTAGACTTCTTCATAGAACGCCACAGCATCATATGTTATGTTACATGCCTTTCCTTCGTTTCATACCGTTTGAAGCGCTTGTCTCGACACCGCTATCAGATTTCATAGATTCCGCTCCCCAGGTCATCGGTACTTCGACTCGATGACCTAGGTTGGGTGTCGCGGTGTTACTGGGTGTTAGTTTCTTTAATCTTACGCCGTCGCTGAGCGATACGCATCCGTTTGTGAAACCAAAAACAATCCTCTGTCCTTTGGTTCACCCGTGGACAAGTTTACTGTGCAGGTCCATCGATCCAAATGCGGTCAAGAATAGTATGTAGTCAAGGCAAAAGAGACCGACCCAGCACATATGTTTGTATTGTTTGTATAGCATTAATCTCCGAGAGAGCCTACTTTTTTACTCTGGCGATCGAACATGTCCACCAATTCTACTCACAAGTGTTCATTGGGTGCCCACAGCTATTTTTTTGCACAGGAATTCAGGGGCACCAGACCATGTATGCCGGATATGAGGAGCAAGGTCTTGTTCCAGTCTTTGGACGGGCTGACGTAGACGACTTCCATTCCCTCGTATTGGGGACGCACTGCACTGTCATCATATTCAGTGGCGGGACGAACGTTGTTGACAGATCCTCTTTTTCCGGGAAAGACGGATATGCTCCAGGCCATTAGACTTTTGGGGACAAATGATTTGATTTGGTAGCAGACCAGAATCACAGAAACGAAGGACACCATCAGGCTGACCTTCGCGGCAGTGCCTTCCATCCTTTTCTGAGTCCCTTTGCCTCGATGATGCTTGCGGGCATGCAGTGCACTGGATCCAAATCTACCAGGCCAGGATATCCCAAGAGTGACAGACCTATGATATATCACGTTCAACAACGCCGACACTCGGACGGGTCAGGTTCGTTTTACCGTACCTGCGACCCCAAAATGGGTATGAAAGACGTCCACCATGTTGCTTGGCCGATCAGCAATGCCGCCGGTCTCTGGGTCCTGGGCGGAGAGAATGAACCCAACGAGCTTCTCGCTGTCGATCCAACTGATTTTATTCAAGATTGACAACGCCGATAGCACCCAAAACGAATAGCAGACCTATTCGCCAACCATGTCAGTCAACACTTCCAACGACGAGAAAATAACTTGGCTGCCGCGCTCACGTCTGCCAATTTCTCGGGGCGTCCGTTGAGTCCCCCATTCGGAAGTTGCCGCTCTGACAACCACCAGCATAGCATCTCCGAGTCGACCTCGTCTAATCGGTCAAGAATCGCAAGCGCAGCTACGCAGACGAAGACTAAAAAATAGACAGTGAACGAGGCGGTGCGTGAGTTTGCGTGGTGTGCATAGTCAGCGACGTTGTTTATCGTTGCCCACCTTGCGCGGCATGGCTTTCTGCGCCGGCGGTCGCGCCGTACCCACCATCAAAGTTGCGACACTGACGTATATACGAGACCGCTTTCTCGACGTCCATGTCCTCCAGACGACCGAGGAGTGACAATGCGTTGACGGCGATGTAAAGGAACCGGGTATCGATCTCACCAAAGGCGTCACCCGCGAACACCCCCGAGGGCTGTTGGAGTGATACGATGACTTGGGTAGATTGTAGTTAGGTACCTGTACCGAGTAGGGTGACGCACATTTGACGACGCGGTCGACGTTCAGTCTGTCGAGCGCATCTTGTGTGACAAGGATTTGGATCGCACTTAACGTGGAAAGAATATGCGGGTCGTGGTCCGGGTGTGCACCAAAGCCACCTAGATAGTGGGGCAGAGAGGGTGGGGAGGAAATGGGACGGCGTAACAGATCAGGCTCAGACAACGGAGAACAAACGAGGGAACAAACCTGCCTCGTCGTCCCAACAGCTCATCACATACTCGATCATCTCTTCCCGGTCGAGGGCTTCTTGGTGCCCCATTATGCACAGTGCCGTGAGTCCCCAATAAATGGCGTTCATCCGCAGGTGTGCGGTGAGATGATAAGCGAGATCATCTTTGTTCTGTGTGATGGTCAGCGACGTGTGGCAGAGAGTATGCGGAGCGCTCGCGTTTCCGAGTGACTGTATGTACGATACATGCAAGGGTACGAGCAACTTATCTTGTGTGCTCATCGTCGTGCTCGATTAGCGTGATTAGCACCGACTTCCTTCTCTGGCACAATTAGTTTTTCGGCTTATGCCGGCAGCAGTCTAGCACAAAACTTCATCCCATACGACAGGACAAGACAATACTTGTGATGACAAGAGAAACCTAGAAACATCACACGAATATTCTATCCTTCACCTGTTCCACCGTCTTGCCGCTGAGACTGACGATAAAAAACGGACGTGCCTGGCGCTTTGTCCTCGAAACTATTGACAAGCTGGCTTAGCTACACTTGGTTTAGAATCACCTGGCGGAAACCCAAGGGAACTTGATGCAGGAGATGGTGATCCCAGGAGTCACTTCCCTGTACCCTATGATAAGTTCATCGCTTCGCTGTCTGCAGTTCGCACTACGTTCATCACCCTCGAGATGAATCATGGACCTGGTACGTCATCCGACGGGACCTCTTCCGATGAGGTACTGCGGCGTGGGTTGTCGCGGAATGTGAGCTTCTTGCGGCACCCTCTTCCTCTCCTGCTCCAAGATATCGATCACGACGGCATACGTTACGTCTGGGACGAGCTCGGATGCCTAACGCCACCTTGACTAAAAACAGTTGGGTCGTACCCGGAATTTCAAAGGGACTATCGTCAAACCTAGGGCGAGGCGAAGGGGTTTGGGAGCCTCCGAGTCCGCATAGATGTCCCTAGATGCGGCATGAATTAAACTTCCACGAGATCAAACAAGGGTGGTGTGAAGGCATTCGAGCGAACAAGGACGACGAGGACCCATCTTGGGCAGTGGATATCACATTGACGCGCGGGAAGACATTGTTATATTGATGTCCTTTGCTGTCCTCGGGTTAGACGATGCCACGGACAATCGGAGACCGCGACGGCAATTACATCCATGCAAATGATCCCAGCCCTCGGCGTCATGAACGTGGTAAGACTTCCATCCATGTGTGATGGTCAGGTTCGCCTCGGGCTCGCCTGTAACTTTGTGTTTAGGCTAATCCTCCTTGGTGTGCGTGGGAAATACTTGCCATTCTCTGCATCGCCTTGTTGTCCACCAATATTGACCGTTCCTAGATCTACAGTTCGCAGCAACTATTGTCGCAAAGGCTGCAATGAAATTATCGGCTCTTCAGAATTCTCCGGACCGGGACGGAATTCGGTTTGGATCCGTTTCAACAATCAATGCACCTCTAGCGGTGTATGTACGTTCCGGGTTGAGTATATTGTCACGGTGACTTGTGCTCCCTCTGTACTACGGTGAGTCTCAGATTCTCACACCAATAACGCATTTGGAATTCTGATTTTGCGTCTCTGATTGACGCTCAAATTACGTGGCCTGTGAGTTTTACTTCCGTGTCACTGACACTCATACGAAACAAGTGGTGACGACATTCGGATCTAGGGCGTCCGGGAGACCAATGAATCCAACCAGCCCAACAGCATATACTTGTTCCACATCACAGAAGATTCCTAGTACTAACCAATCTTGCAAGGTGAAGTCGATATTGCTGAGGGTGTGAGTGACATAGAACTGAATCAATCGACACTCCATACGAGCCCCGGTCAGTAGATATACTTTCCGTTACTGACATCGTGGCTCACGTTACCCGTCATAGACCGCTCGGTCCCTGCTTCTGGCGTCACGCAACTCGGGTAAGGGGAAGTGCATATGTTTTGATCATCCCTTCTCAATGTTTGAGTGGGACTACTGTTTCTACAGACTGCGATGCTGCAGATGTATGGCACTTGAATTTCTCGTTTTAAAGTGTGGCTTACCATTACCAGTTAATGGTAATGCGGAATGGGGGGTACAGTGGACGGAGGACTGGAACAGCCTCAGCCCCGGTTCAACGACATCGATGGTGGATGATAGATAATTTGGTTGTGCGGGTCGATGAGCTGTCCAGAAAAAATCTCCAGGTATGCGATAGGACGCACAGACAACTCATCAGTATCTGGTCCTGGTGACGTAGTCATGCATCTATGGACACAAGCAACTGAGTCAGTCATAGCATAGCTTCCCTCATTCTTCAAGACATTCTCTGAACAGGGAATGCCCGCTGCATACTTTCCCGACACGGACTGTGACTTGGCAACCCACCCTGAGCCAACAACATCATTATCAACCTGAATTTCCGTGAGTCACACTTGAGCGTCCTCATGTGGATCCGAGGGACTTAAGTTGTATAGAGGCTGGGTTGGTAACTCGGCTGTTTATGCAGCTTTTGGGTGCCCATCGGATCACGTTGGTCCGTGGCTATTTCCCTCCTGACCCGAACAAACTAGTCACATTCTTTCACCTCCCTTCAGACTACCTGAAAAGCAAGTCATAAGGACTATTTCAAATCTTCATGTCTCTGTCACCAATTCCAACTGGCTTCAGACAACCCAGCAGCTTTCTAATACATACTACTTCCAGTTTACGTCCATTAATATCTATGAAGAAGCCTGACGACAAAGGCAAGTGTACGGTAGACGGGTAAGACCACGAGGTATTTTCGTGCTCGAACATACTTACAATGTACATTCACCATAACAGTTACAGACTGTTTGTGGTTCATAAGTCACAAGTTAAAGATTCAAGCAGAGACACAATTTTAATGGCAAGGGATTTGTGGCAGAACACAGTTTGATCATGTTAAATACAAGTCGAGAGTCACCTAAGCAATCCACCAAAATACGTCACATGGATTCTCTACCGTGAAGACTGCAAGAGCTCGGGTTCGTATCCCCTGGGACAGACCTCCTGCGTGTTCGTTGCTCGACGACACTGATCGAGCCAATGGTAATGATACGAACGCGTCCGAAGTATTGGTGAGTCGTTACCCATTTCAAGGGGGCTGTGGCGCCTTTGTCGGGCTTTCGGAGTTTGCAACAACTTGGAGACAAGAGGGTGCACGATAGGCCTACATTCTGCAGGGCAAGTACAGGAGGCTGATGCCATCGATTACAAGTTGTCAAAAAACGTGAGTACAAAGCCCAGAAACTCACCCTCTATTCGGCCCCAGCCTGGTAAAGATAGGAGTTCTGGGGTGAGGGACACATTCCTTTTATAGTATCTATTCATTTTTCGGCGTCTGCCGGCGAGAGACCGACAGTCGTTGCGGCCATTCACGTCGTTTGACTCGACGACCAACTCGAACGTGTACCGCAAGTCTTCCTCGCCGAACAAAACGAACAAAACCAAACGCAGTTCGAGGTTTCGCGTCTGAGGTATTACCATTCGGTGCGACGCGATACCGCTTTGTCTCTACCCCGATTTGGTCTTTCCCATTGGCCATTTGGAACGGTAAAACAAGAACAATAGCACCTACACGTATATTTGTGCCTCTCACCTGCCTCGCTTGCAGTGTATTTTTCTCCATATCCCTCAACTCCAATGCCTGCATCCGAGGTTCAAGGGCCCTTGGGTTTACAACTCAACCACCCTTCTCATATTCCCAACACCCGTTCAGTGGCTTACAACGCCCCAGAAGAACAATTACTAGCACCCGGCCGGACACGCTCCCAGCCGATTGGAGAGTCCCGTCAAGGACCCTCGTACGGTCGAAGGACACAGAGTGAGAGCTCGTTGAGTGTTCCTCCTCCTATGCCTGTGCCTCGATCCCCCCCGGCGGCGGATAATGCCGTAAGTATTACCGTCAGCCGCACCGCCCAGCTTTACTGATGCGGCATTCTCCTGTGTTCAGGCCTCGGAACAACCACCCTCTGCACCTTCACCTGTGCCTACAGAAATAATTCCTCCAGATCTCACACAAGAAGAAATCGTCGTTGACATTCAACAATCAGGGATCAAAGTATGCGACTTTGCGCATGAAAAATCTCTTCCTGTCGAACAATGCGCGCCCGAACTATTCGATCCCATTCTTGCTTGGCATGTTTATGAAGCAGTACTCGAAAATTCCAATCCTGAGAGAAGCGCTCTTAATGGAAGATATCTACGTAGACTGCTAGACCTTGATTGGGTCTCCGAAGAAGAGGACGGACATCGGTGGCTGAAAAAAGATAGGGAGGCGTTGGAAAAGTTTGATAGCCGCCCCCATTATCCATGGAAGGCCCTCAACTTGACCAAACCCAAGAAGGATGATCTGAAAGAAGTCGCAACATCGAGGTTCCAATGGGTGAACGCCGAACAGCTCGTCCCACAATTCGTCAACCGTCGTATCTCCCGCTTCGCTGCTGTTTTTCGTGGTTCTCGTAGTACCGCGATACGGTATCAAAAGCGACCTGCAAACGATGCCACTGAAACCGAGGAAAAACCCGAAACCTCACCCCGGTCAAAGAAGAGACGGTTGTCGATTGGCGCAGAGTCGGTAGCTTCGGGAAGTCAGCCCGCTCCAAGTTCGCCTGTGCACCTTCCTTTGACGTTAGTCAACGGCAAGCCCCCACAGCAGTTTCCGGCTGGACATCTGTCGGATAGTCCACCGCGTCCCGCCCCGCTTCAAACACAAGGGGCACTCAACCGTTCTTTACAGCGCCAGCTTTCCATGACGTCGTTTTCCTCCCAATACTCTACAGACCTCTCCCGCACAGACTCGCGGACAACATTGACCCAGAGTACGAGTAACGAGTAACGTACACTGTTGGCCTCTGGCCCGCGCATCTCTGGATGTTGTCGATTTTTCTTTATAAACAGTAATTTTTTGGGGTAGCATAAAGAGGGGAAAAGGATAGGTAACATTGTATCAGTAAATGTATCCAACTTGTTACCCTCTTGTAATACGTGTTTCAAGTCCCTTTTTTTATTCTTTTGCCTCTTGCGGTTCCATTCTGCCAGCGTCTGCGAGAAGCGCGTTCGGTGACGGAATAGCGTGACTCCATAAAGGATGTCGATTTGGTGCTCCGACATTGGATGACTTGCCATAAGCAGTGTTTACAGTAAACCCCAGGGCCGTTTACTTCAGCTGCTCGACGGATGCTAGAGTCGTCAGACAACTGCAGGTGAGGTTGACCTTATCCCCGGCCGAGCAGCGCAGCATGCTTCTTTGCGAAAGCGAATTCATTCCCGTTTTCTATACAGACTCGACAACATTACACAAGTTGGGCTGCACTTACCGAGGTAAGCTCCCACCTTTTTCGTGCTTATATTGAGTTACACAGTTCGGGAGCTTCGCAAATGGAGTGGCGCTCAACGTCATCTCCGTGCAGATGCGAAGTACTAGTAGGATGAGTTCGATGATCCTTCGATCCGAACTAACTTAATGCACCTTAATGCCCCAGGGAAGTGAGGGAGGCAGTGCGAGCCCAGTCTGAGTGGGGTATAAAACTCGCCATTTGGCTCCTTCGAGAGACGTACGCTTCCAAGTTTGCCTTTACTTCAAGCAGGCATAGGAGTACTCTCTGCCATCGTGTTCCTCAGGATGCTCGCAGGCTTTTTCCAGACCTCCCGAGCTAGCAGTGCCATCAAAAGCTCAGGCTGTCTCTGCACAAACGACTAGCCCTGCTGGCCCTCCCCAGACACCTTCTCCCAACTCCAATCCCAACTGTCTCAGCCGCTCATATACCCCCCTTCCCCTCTGCTTCCGCATGCTACCCTCCTTAAAACCCATCTGGGAATTGCGCCGCTGTCAAGATGCACTGGGACGACAGCAACTGGCGCGCATCGCACCCCGGCTCGATGGGGCCGGCCAATTGGGAGACATACATGCTTCAGATCGGGACGACCGATGCGTGTTTTTTGAACACGAGTATCACCGGTACCCGCTCGGCGACTTACAACACCCCATGAGACCAATTGTTAGCACCCAACACGCTTTAGGTGCTACAGGTAGAAGTGTGGCAATGTTATTTTGTTTGATTGACCAGCGGTTGTGAAGAAGTGCGGATTTGAGATTTCCACGGATCCGAGATAGGTCTATTTCACCAGGTGTAACCAGTGAACTAGCATTATCTACAATTAGTGTTAGCATGGGACTCCCCACCCTCGAAACGTCCGCTGGGTAGTAGCGTGCTGTAGAACTCTGCGTGTGCTGTGGAGATTTTGTGCAGTCCGATCACCGTCGTATACGAGATGCGATCGATGTGATCTTCCGTTCCGAGTTAGCAGCACAGCATTATGCTTAGGGAGTGGACCATCCGTCTCTTGATCCGTCTCCTTTGAGAGACGTACGCTTTCAAGTTCCCCCCTATTAGTATTACGAGCAAACATGAGTGCGATCGTGCTACTAGGGACGCTCACTGCCAGTGCAATCGTGCGACTACTAGGGTTGTTCCCAAGCCCCTTCCAGACCTCCCAAGGTAACAGTACCGCCTCAAGCTCAGGTTGTCTCTGCACAAGCGACCAACCCTGCTGGCCCTCCCCTGACACCTTCTCCCAACTTCAATCCCAACTCTCCCAACCGCTCATCTACCCCCTCCCCACCGCTTCC